>PVIC010032799.1:0-20510 GCA_004025085.1 Thryonomys swinderianus | reverse complement strand
GCTTGTCTGATGGATGCCCTGTTAGGAATGGGGGTAACCCTCTCACAGCCAGTTTCTTTTCAGAATTTGGAGAACAGAAAACACAGCATGCTAAGGAGCTTTAGTTTATCAGGGTCTTAGAAGTCTAAACAGAACAACTGGTTGAACTTTCTAAAGCCAGTCTCTATTATCTGGGAGAAATTTTTCAAAGATATCACCAAAACATTAAGAATACCAAAGGTTGGGCCGGAGGGTTAGCTCAGTGGTTCCGGCGCCTGCCTCGCAAGCATAAGGACCTGAGTTCGATCCCCGGTTACCACATATAACGCTGGGCGTGGTGGCTCACGCCTGTAACCCCAGCACTCGGGAGGCAGAGACGGGAGGATTGCTGAGTTCGCGGTGGCTTGCCTGGGCACCATAGTGAGCTCAGGGCCAGCCTGAACTACAAAGCAAGACCCTGTCTCCAAAAAGAAAAAAAAAAAAAAAAAGAATACCAAAGGTTACTTCTGATTATCAGAGTAACAAAAAGTTAACTCTGAGCCACCTCAGGAAACAGGAAGCACTGGCCCCAGAACTTCCTGCCAACAGTTGGATAGTGGGTTCTTCCTGCCACACCCACCACATGGTCGACGCAGCTTTGACATGGGTGCCACGAAAGTCAGTCAGGATCTGGCTTACAGGCCCTACTGCGATTAATAACCAGGCACATGGTGGGCTTTGTCTTCATGTCATGCTGATATCATGGCAGAGCAGCTGTAGTGGCACCCACCATCTCTTCAGAGGTAGGTCCCTGCTATGTTTTGGACTGTGGAAAAAGAAATTGAGAATTCACATGTCTATGCAGCCATGGCCAATGACCTGGGCCTGTCATGTGGAGAGGAGAATCCGGTCTGGTACTGAGGCCAGGGTGAGTATTTCCATCTTTTTATCTGCAAGTAGTAGAAACATAACTCCAGTAAGCTTGTTTTCTTATATTGACTTGATTTTCTGAGATGTGGATAGAATGTCAGGTACGATTGGATGTAGGCATTCCCACACACTCAGACATCTACACTATCCACTGTTTAAGTGACTTTCTTAGTAATACTCCGTTTCAGTAAAGTGCCCATCTGGGATGTCAGCCCCAAGAACTACAGGTCCTGAGCTGTCATTGGCCGTCTAGCATCCCCCATTGTGGCCTGTACTCACAGTGCATCTCCTGCTTGTTGGTCTTACCCTGTGCCAGGTGGAGGGTGGGTCTCCTGTCTTCATTCACATCCTTCTCTTGAGAACTTTGGGTCTGCTACTCCTGCCCACAGTTATGAGAGGAAAAATGACGGGAGCCATCCATGTCGGCAAGATGCAGTTCACAAGAGACCACAGACAAACCCAGGCCATATCAGCTCAGGAGGCTTCCTCAGCAGACATCCCAGTGCATGGCCAAGGGACTGCAAAGTGTTGGCATTGCAGTTTGAAGAAAGACAGGGTGATCTCAGCAACTTCCAGCTAGAGTGACCATTTCTTTTACCAATTATCTTCTGCCACAGGCAGAAGCAGCTTTACCACTGGCCTCCTGCAGGGCTTGGACAGACTTGGGTAACCAAGGGCTATCGGAAGGACACTGGCCACCTACAGTGTCCACTATGACTCGTTCTTGATTCCAAGTTAAATTTCACCACTGGAGGGCCAAAAGTGAAAAATAAAAGTAGGTTTACACATTAGTATTCCCCCCAAAAAGCAGTTGAGTCCCCTCCTTTGTAGGAGACCCAGTTACACTATGGGGGGTCCCCCTAAACAGAGAAACACTGATGAGATGCAGAGAGATCCAGATGAGGGCTAGCAAAGACGGGAAGCAAAGTGTTGGGCCAACAGAGGGAGCCTACATGTGCAGGACTGCAGCCAGGGTGTGAGAAATAGGAAGGGGACATAACTAGAACCTTTGTATTAAGTTCAAGTCTCCTGTGAATCTGACTATACATGGCAAAATAATTAGGGAGAAATGAGGCTTAGAGAGGAAGCTGAGCTTGGGCCTATCCTTCAGATAGCCCTTGGTTACCCGAGTCTGCCTAAGCCCTGCAGGAGGCCAGTGGTAAAGCTGCTTCTGCCTGTGGCTCTGTAGATCATTGGTAATAGAAATGGTCACTTCAGCTGAAAGTTGCTGAGATCATCCTGTCTTTCTTCAAACTGCAATGCCAACACTTTGCAGTCCCTTGATCATGTATTGGGACCTCTGCTGAGGAAGCCTCCTGAGTTGATACGGTCTGGGTTTGTCTGTGGTCTCTTGCGAACTGCATTTTGCTGACACAGGTGGCTCCATCACTTTGCTCTCATCCATGCTACTCTGGGTAGCCAAAATGACAGACCTGAGCTTGCCACACCTTTTATTCAGTCCACTGGGAGCAAATAGTATAACAGGTCACTCAGAGGGTAGCTTGGTTGTCCTAGAACAAAGAGGAATTATATAGAGGAAGGTCCCGGTGTAGTTCTGCCCTGGAGCACCACACCATGTGTTACCACTGGCGTCTTTGTTCCTGGAGGTAAAGCTAGAGTCTAGCCCTCAGGTCCAGATATGTCATAGCTGGTCTGCAGGCAGGAAAGCTCGGGCCAGTCATAGTCCCACTTGTCCAGTAGGATTGCTCCCGACGCCAGGGGACGCAGCACCTGAGACAGATGTGGCCACCACTGCTAGCTGCCAAGCAGGGTCCTGGCACAGCCCCTCTGCTCCACCTATGCTGGTCATCTGGCCATTGTTGGGGGTACATCTCTGCCTTTCTTGTGTGTGCCCACTGAAAAAAAGTGTTTTGAACACGAAAGACTCAACCCCTGTCTTTTGGGATGATGAGTGAATAGAGGCAGCTGTAGCAGGAGGCAGGGCCTACCTTTCTGCACATAGTAACAGTGGGATTATCGCACATTCTAGGGATGGGGAGGAACCAATTGGACCCTTGGTGCACATATGTTCTCTACCTTCTGCCCTTATGTTTGAAATTTAACAAGGTATTCTTTTCTTGTTTAAGAAACAATATTGACATCTCCTGTAACAACAGGAGAGTACTTCATGCCCAGAGCTTTTCATGCTAAGTTTTCAGAACACCCAGCAGTGCTGATACATGCACACACTGCTGTCAGTGCAGATGCCTGGCCGGGCCATGGGACCTCCACAGTCTCCAGAGCTTCAAGGTCTAGGAGTTGTACAGACGTGTGTAAAGTACCCACCATGACAGTATCATAATCAGATTGTTCCACTGCCTTAAAAATACTGTGTCCCTCACTATATATCATCATGTGGATGTCCCTCAGTTGATTTACCCATTCACTTCCTAAACGACATTGTTGGTTTTTATCCAGGTTTGGGCAGTTATAAAAGATACTGTAAACATTCATTTTGTGGTAAATGCCAAAGTGCACAGCTGAGGAACAAACTGTAGAGAACTGGTGTAATTTCTTAACATTTGTTCACCAGTGAACCTATCTGGGCCAGAAACTTTGGATTGTTTCTTACTCTGCATTTTGGCAATTACATCAGGGTCCATTTCAGGTAAGTTTTCGAGCCTGGGCATAGAGTTGCTCATGTAATATTCTTTTGTTCTTTTAATGACCATGGGATTGAAGTGAAGTCCCTGCCTTCTTTTCATAGCCTGCGTGGATAGAGACTTATAAATTTTACCTTTTCAAAGAACCACCTTTTGGCTTCATTTATTTTTCTTTATTCATTTCCTGTTTGATTTCTGCTCAAATTTTTTTTATTTCATCAAGTTACTTTGAACTGATTCATTCTTCTAGTTTCTTAAGGTGGAACCTTAAATTTAAGTTTTAAAATACAGTATATAGTCAGTAGTATACATTTTCCTCTATGTGCTGCTTTTGCTGCATCTTACAAATTTTGATAAGTTCCCTTTTTCAGTTCAAATATTTTTTCTCTTTTGACTCAAATTGCTATTTAGATATGTATTTTTATTGAATTCATTGATACATTGTAGGTATACATTTTGGTAACATTCATTATTGAGAATTTGTACCTGTATGTGATATATCTTGATTCTTATTGAACATCTATTATTTAATCTTTTAAGTATTTTGAAATTTCCAGGTTATCCTTCTCTTCCTGCTTTCTGTCTTAATTCCATTATGTCTTGAGAGTAGATGCTGCACTGTTTCTGGTTTTATTGTTTTGTTTTAATTTAGGATGTGCTTTGTGGCCGAGAATGAGGTTCATCTTGGTGAGTGGTCCATATGAGCTTGAGAAGAATAACCATTCTGCTTTTGGTTGAGGTGTCTGAAGTTGTCCAGTTGATTGATGATGTTGTTGAATTTGCCGTGTCAGTACTGGTTTTCTGCCTGCCGGCTCTGCATTTCTGATAGTGAAACAGTCTTCAACTATGACATGAATTTTTCTTTTTCTCATTGCAGTTCCATTGGTTTTTCCTTGAGTATTTGGATGCTGACTAACAAACTTACCTGTTAAATCAATTAAGAATAATTTCACTTATTCCTTCTCCAGCAGTCCTTTATCCAGATGTTGAACTTCTGACCTGTATCATTTTCCTTCTGTAAAGGCCAGTAATATTTCAGTTCATGAACACTTCTGTTGCCAAACAATTTGGTTCACAAACAGAAGCATTTGGCAAAATTTTGCACCATTTGAGAACTCTACATCAGGTGATGAACATGACTATAGCCACCTTCCCCACATAAAGGCAAATGCAGCCAACTGTCGTTCTGCTCTAACACATGGTGGTAACTGCTTCTACTTGAGATCACAGTCACAAACCTGTGTACACTTGCTGTGAAGCTTTTTTGTGCTTTATAGTACATACAGTACCGTACAGTACTATTCAATTCATCATGGCTCCAAAGAAAACAGAAGTAATGAAGGTGACAGGAACATCCAAAGTGGTAATGAAGGAAACCAAAATGTGCAGTGGCAACTGAGGTGACAAGAATGTACAGAGAATAGTAAGAAGGAAGTTTCAAAGAAATAACAATTGAGTTGAAGAAGGAAATTGTAAACAAACATGAGCATGATTATTTGTTTAACTGATCGGCCTCAGTTCAAGATGGTAAAATTGACAGTATCAATTATGAAGAATAAGGATTCCATGAGCTGATGTGGAGTAATAGTATTAACCAAGCATAAAACACAAGTGCTGGAAGAGGTGGAGAAACTTTAGTAAGTGTGGTTGAATGAAGCAGCTGGCAGGTAATAGCATTAGTGAAGCTATGACCTGTGAGAATGCCAGGAAATTAGTAATTTACTAGGAGAAAACTCCTCTACAAGTGTAATGGGTGATGAATTTAAAGCCAGTAGAGGGTGGTCTGAAAAATTTATAAGAGAAGTAGCACCCATAGTATAATAAGACACAGTGAGGCTTCCAATTCTGCCAAGGTCACTGCAGAAGCCTCAAGAAAAAATTGATGAAGGCAGAAGGATGCATCTTACATAAGTGTTCACATACTGTGAAACGGGGCTTTTCTGGAGAAGATGCTGAACAAAACTTATGTAGGAAAAAAAGGCACTGCTGAGACACATAAGCTATGAAGGATAGATTGCCCTTTTGCTGTGTGTGAATATAAGCACTGATCTGAAGATTAAGCCATTACTGGTATATCTTTCCCAGATGCCTCATGCATTCATGGAACAGAATGAACAAGGCTAGACTGCCCATCATATGGAGGGTCATTGTGAAAGCTTGGGTCACAAGGCAGTTGTTCATGGAATGGCTTCTCAAGGTGTTCACACTCACCATTAAGAAATATTTTCCAGGGTTGGGAATTTAGCTCAGTGGTCTGCCTTTAGTGTCTGCCTGGCAAGTACAAGTCCTGAATTCAATCCCTGGTACCACATACCACAATGCCAGGTATGGTGGCTCACATCTGTAATGCCAGCTTTTGGGAGACAGAGACAAGAGGATTGCTATAAGTTTGAAGCTTGCCTGGGCTATATAGTGAGCTCAGGGCCAGCCTGATCTACAAAGTGAGATGCTGTCTCAAAAAAAAAAAAAAAAAACTATGAATCGATTACCCTTATTTACATTGAACCTTAAGAGAAAATTTCATTCAGTTTGCAACCCAAAACAATTCACAACCACATTTGTAGAAGTCAAAACAGATTAATCTTAATTATATTGAGCCTTTTGGGAAATTTTGATTTGGTTCATAACCAGAATCATGAAATGAATTAAGTTCGTGAACCAAAGAAACAGTGTACTTCATTTAAAATTTTTAACAATAGGTCTAATGGCAATAAGCCTCCTCAGTTTTTGTTTTCCTGATTAAAAAAAAAAAAACTTTATTTCTCCTTAACTTTTGAGGGATAATTTCACAGGATAGAGAGTTCTAGGTTGGTGGGTTTTTCTCTCAGCACCAAATATTTTATCCCACATTTTCTTACTCACATGTTAATATGATGCTTATCTTAGTCAATATGATGCTTTTCTTAGTTCCTCCAAGTAAGTGTTTTACTTCCTTTCTGGATTTTTTTTCAGTATTATATTTCCCCAAATATAAGACCAGGCCTTACAGTTTTTTAAAATTGGTTTTATTGGTACATTTTATATACATGTTATGACCACAATCGACATTGAGAATTTGTACCAATACATGACACAACTTAATTCTCATTTTTTCCCCATTTCCCTCAGGCCTTAGTTAATTTTTGCTTCAAAGGACCAATAGGGATTGTTTTCAGGGATGTCTTATTTTTTCATGTATAACAATTTACATTTATTCATGCTCAAAAATTTACATTTATTCAAATACAATTATGTCATCTTCTGGAACATTATCTTAACTCTCCAAATCCAAATTCTGGTCTGAATTTCATGTGACTATTTCCTGTAGAACTCCTGGCCTCAATATCTCACGTCCAGCAATAGAACCTTCCCTAAATGAGCACTTCCTGTCCATGTACCCTGATCACAGTGCATTGGCAATACAGCTGTCAGTGATTTTCTCATGAATTCTTCACTCAAGTTACCACCTCTTGAAGGCTGACATCACAAAATTTCCATTAAATCAAGTGTTAATTGAAGACTTATAAGACAAAAGTAACAACAAAAAATGACAGTAAAGAATGACAGGCCACACGAAATTAATGAAAAATTGGAAGCACTAAAATTCAGAAAATGTTGCTTTATTTCATGTGAGGATATTAAGTACATCTGTTGCAACACTTGATATATTCCATTATGAAGATTCAGAAGAGACATAACAATTTCTTCCCCCTCTCTCTCCCCTTTCTCCCCTTCTTCCTCTTTTCCATCCTTTTTCCTTTTCCTCATGGAATTTTTAACTCCATGGCACCTATTTCTTTACACACATTAAGTTTTTAATAATATAGGTGCTTTATAATGTGTCCTAATACAGATGCATTATATGTGTCCTAAAAAGCCCTTGTGGTTTTTTTCAAATTCCCTGTTTTCACATATTTGTCTAAGTGGAGTTATGAGACATTTCATTAAATGCCACCTTTACCCTTAAAAATTAGTGTGAAGGATTTAAAGCCTAACTTTCTCTAGAAGACTTCAAGGTCCCAGAAGAGAGGAAACATGCAGAAGACAACAGACTATGTGGCCAATGGATTTATTATTACAAACAAATCCATCACCTTTGAAGGATGCCAGCTAACTGGTCGTTTTGAAAACAACGTAAGTGAAAGAATCAAGCATTTCTCCCACTTTCCTTGACAAACTATCCCCTGGCCAGGTAACCACTGAGTGGATGAGTGATATTTAGAGAAGCAGTCTTACCATTGTCTACCACAAAGGTTCTTGGGCCTGATCACTGAGTTTCAAAAGACACAGGCATCAGAGAAAAACAGCCAGATGTTGGTGCCTCCTGATGAAAGAACACATACCCTAAGTCAGTCTTGCCAAAAAGGAAGCAAATCAGGAAATCTGAATTCGGTTAAAGTGTCTCAGAGAGCTGCAGCAGGGGGTCATAATACTGATTATGCCCAAAGCAAGCTGTGGGCAATGCAGGCTGTGAAGATTGAGAAGCAAGTCCAGCTGAAAACTACATGCCAAGATCAGTGAAACTTGTACCAAATTTCCATTCCCACAACCTAAAACTTTATTACTAGAAGGACAGTGTTCGAATTACAACCATAAATTTTGTCTGTTCTGTTCCTAATTCAAGAATGCATTGTCTTGGCCTTTATGGGCTTGCTTACATTAATTTCCATAGAAACCACAGGTTTGTGCAGCCCTGCGTGTTGTGCAGCCCTGGCATGGAGCTTGGCTTTATCCCAGTTGATTAAACATTTGTGACTTGGACTGACCAGTGCCTTTGTCAGTTGTACCAGCAATGGTTGTCCTGGTGCCCCATTTTCTGTCTCTCTCTTAGTTCTGTCTTTTAGTTTTTTTCTCAGGCCTGTGTTGTACACTGAGCAGGAGACTGGAGGTACCACAGAGGTTTCCAGTGAATGTGTCAGGGGTCCCTAGTAAACTGCCAATAGATGGGAGCAACAGTATGGATCTACAGCCCCTAAGGCAGCAGGAACCTTCTCATCCTTCAACAGGAAATTGGCAACTGGGAGGCATCTCCCTGACAGGCCCAGCAAGTACATGGGCCAGTCCTGACAGTCTTGTCAGTTCCTGAGTCAGGACACAGGAAGCACACCCAGAAAACAAGTAAAATTGAAAATTTACACATTGAATAGATATTTAATACCAATAAATTGCTTTTTCCTTTATTTTAGGTGAAGTGTACTTTTTTAAGAGGCCTTGTTTTAAAATTCTAAAATTAATAATTCTAAAATTATTTGTGGCTAGAACACTATGTTGTCTGCGACTTGCATCAAGAGAATAAAAAACCCTGGAAAGGGAGCTGCAGTATGAAGAGAATCAAGGTCATGATCTGATTGGATACAAGTACACACACCTGTAATCCTAGTACTGCTTTAAGCTGAGGCAAGAGGATCACTAACTTGAGCCTAGCCTGAGTGATTTAGTGATTCACTGAGATTCTGTTTCAAAATTTTAAAATGGGTGGGGACTGCAGTGGATTCAATCTGCAGTACTGAGAGAAAAGCGAAAGGTCACTCAAAGTTTGGGCATAGGCCTACTGGGATTCTGCCTATTTGTGTATGTTTGAAGTAATCCGTAGTCAATAAAGTGCTTTAAAATCACACAAGTTCCTCTCTCACCAAAATGGCTCACTGCTCCCTGCACCCCAAGAAGGAGGTGAATGAGATCTTCACTAACATAACTAGTCATGTTCAACAGATATGAGATGTGGCACCAGTGTAAGGTGGTCACCTGGGAAGGCAAAGGATCCATCCAAACTGCCATTGGCAGATCCTTCCCCAGTGCCAGGGGCATGGGAGGGCTGAGCTCAGCAGTTGCCCCAAGCTGTAGAGTTCAGCAGAAATTGGTAAGACCCTCTGGTGAACTTCTTAACCGTAGCCTCATTCTTCTTGTGTGACTCCTGACTCATCTCTCACATTCCTTAAGAAGACAGTTTGATATGATAACAGATTAAGTAATAATCATGCTAATTCTTGGTTGAACTGTAGACCGTGCTCCACACCATCTGCTGACACAAGTGCTATTACTACAAAACAAAAGTCTAGCACTCGTGTTTGTGTTCTGGGTTTTTCTTCCAGAACATTTTAGGATTTTTATCTTTATAATTTTTATTTTAGGATTTCTTTGGAGATGATGTCTTTGTGATGATTTCTGTTTAAAATGCAGTCTGCATTTATGAATAGTTTTAGCATAAATTGTCTTTGCTTATGGTTTTCATTCTGGTTATTCTGGGCTCTCTTGGGGAAACTCAGTTCCCCACAGTCTGTCACTTCTCACCACATGCATCCCCTTGGCACCTGTCCATAGGTTCTGGTAGGACTCCCACTGTCTTCTTTCCTCACCCTCAAGAGCACCAGTGCTGTGCTCCCTTCTTCATAGAAGAGATCAGGTCTGGTGTTGAACCAGGACCTTCTGTCCCCTAAGCCTGCCCCTTGACACCAAGTCCTCACCACACTCTTTTGCTTCATGTCTTGAAGCAATTCTGAAATGTTCTTCTGGTTCTTGAGTTTAATAATTTTCAGAACTATAGTTTGCTTCTCTTAATGTATATTTTTCTATGGCCTCCACATTAAGATTTTTTTCTTTTTTTTTATTCACCCTCAGAGCAAGAGATTTGTATTTGGCTTTGGTATTGTAGCTCAGTGACAGAGCACTGCTCTTATATGCACGGGCCTGGGAGTCTATCCCCAGAACAAAGATACAGAGAGAAAGAGAGAGAGTGATGATGATGAAGACAGATCAGTTGATCCACATCCCTGGCAGTGCACCTGACTTCCTTGGCAGCTACATGTGCAGCCCTTGATCATTTAGCTTCTTTTAGTTCTTTAACAGACCAGGCTATTATTGTCCCAGAGCCTCTGCATATGCTTATTCTTCCTTCCTTAGGCTGTGGGCTCAGGCCAGACTCATCTTCTGAGGCTCACCATGAGCCTCACCTTGACGAACACTTTGCTGACCACTTGTCCTTTCCCCACTTTATCATAGCCCCTGCTAATTATGGGTGATTTTTTTTCACTTCCTATTCCTACCTGACATCATACTATGCCCTGTAACAGCAGGGATGCAGTTTGGTTGACCATGGTAACTTCACCCAGCACACCTGGCTCCTAACATGTTCAACAGAAGTTTGCTAAGTGAATAAATGAAGGTGCTCCATGCCCAGTGCTTTGTAGGCATTCATCCCACATGCCTCAAGTAACCCCAGGATTCCACAAACTCCTTTCATTCATCTTTTGTACCACACTGTGCCTGGAGTTCTTTTACCACATCCAGGCCCACATTTTATTTACTAAACGCCTAGATGTAGTTGTCTTTCTCTGAGGGCACCTGTGATTACAGAACCACCCCTCAGTGGACACTGATCTTGGTACTGGCATAATTTTCTTCTTTTCCATGCATCCTCATAAAAGAATAAATATATGTAATCTGTGTGCTTTTTTAAAAGACAAAAGTAAATAAAATAGGGCAATTAAGAAAAAAGAGGCCTCCGGACTGAAGGGAGAAATAAAACTATCTTCCCACATGACATTGTCTTGTTGAAAAAACCCTAAGGAATCTGCTAAAAGCTATTAGATTTAATGTTTAGCTGGTTATAGGACATAAAATCAGTATACAGAAATCAACTGTATTTCTATATGCTATCAATTTAAATTCAAAATGAAATTAAGAAAACAATGCCCTCTACAATGGCATCAAAAAGATACCAGAAATAAGAGGTTTTAAAAATTTATAGAATTTAGAAATTGCTGACATGACCATTGTGAAGACAAGGTTTCAGAAATCAAGGACAAGAAGAGCCTGCTGCCAGCCACCAGGAAAGCAGCAAAGTATGGAGAAGAATAAGCCCCTCTGCAAGGAGCCCACTGCCAGAAGAGAAGCATGACACAGGAATCCACACCTCCTGTGACAACAGAAAGGCCTTCATTCTGAGTCAGGGAGATGGCTCAGTGGTGAGAAGTAGAGAGGGAGCCTCTCCAAGACTGGCTGTCAGAAACCAGTGGATTACAGCTGGCTTACTGAGAGTAGTTGTTACAAACACAAGTCTGTGCACTGACCACATTGTCCACTCATGACACCAGAGACACGCCTTGAGGAACGTTTTTTTCTGTTCTTTTCTCGCCTTTCTTGCTTCTGTTTTTGTCCTGTTTTATTTTTTCACACTTGCTCTTATTTTTATAGGAATGTGAATACAGTTTCTAGTTTTCCTGTTACTATTTATGAGAAACCAACAGCCAGCATCACACTAAGTGGTCAAAAACTGAAACCTTTCACACTAAGATCAGAAACAAGACAAGGGTGTTCACTGTCACCACTCCTGTTCAATATAGTTTTGGAAATGTTAGCCATAGCAATTAGATAAGAGAAAAACTAAAAGGTTTTTGATATATAAACACAAGCCTAGTTCATGTGGCCAAAAGTAGTAGATTAGGGTTAGTCAAAACATTTTGTCACAAACATCATCAACATTTTGTCAAAAACATCAACAACAACAGCAAAAAAATAGAAATAAGACATCTGAACATGATGCAAATCCAGACTTCTAGATCACCAACAGCATATTCAGGGAGCAACAAGATGAAACAATCTGGCCCGGAGATTTAGCTCAGTTGCCCCAGCACCTGCCCAGCAAGAGCAAGGTCCCTAGTTCGATCACTAATAATTACATACAATAATACTGAGCATAGTGATTCATGCCCACCAGCAATCAGTACCACGTATTTCAGTGCCAGGTGTGGTGGCTCACATCTGTAGTCCCAGCACTCAGGAGGCAGGGGCAGAGGCAGGAGGATTGCCATGAGTTTGAGACTAGCCTGGGCTATAGGGCCAACTGAACTACAAAGTGAGGCCCTGTCTAAAAAAAAAAAAAAAAAAAAAAAAAATATATATATATATATATATACACACACATATACACACACACATAACCTACTAGATGGGAAAATATTGCAAATTATATCTCTGATAATACAATGTCAAGGATATATAAAGATCTTTTATAATTCAATAATAACACTATGTAATGTGAAAATAGTCCAAGAATCTAGGCATTTCTCCAAAGAAGAGTCATAAATGGCTAACTAGCAGATGTAACAATGCTTAATATACTAGCCATCAAAGAAACTGAAATTATTCTCAGTATAATGGGAGATAATTTTGTAATATACATAATTATAAAAGTATTTCAGTTGTATTTTTAAATAAATACATAATATAAACACAACCAAGAAGAAAATAAGTGAGTTATAAGGACACACTTCCCATAAGGATGTTGTGCAACCACTTTGGAAAGCAGTATGGCATTTGGTCAGAGTTAAAAATAATCTGGGCACAGTGGTGCAGGTCTATAATCCCAACACTCTGGAAGCTGAGGCAGAACGATTGCAAGTTCAAGCCTCACCTTCCTTGGCAGCTTAGTGAGTTAGGAAGACCCTGTTTCAAAATAAAAAAAAATAAGGGGTGGCAGGGATTTAGCTCAGTGGTTCCAGCATCTACCTTGCAAGCACAAGGTCCCAAGTTCGATTCCTGGTAACCACATACCACAATACTGGAAATGGTGGCTCATCCCTATATTCCCAGCACTGAGGAGGCAGAGGCAGGAAGATTGCCATGAATTTGAGGCATGCCTGGGCTACATAGTGAGTTCAGGGCAGGTATGAACTACAAAGCAACACCTTGTCTCAAAAAAAATTAAATAAGGGTAATAATGTAATACAATGTGAAGCCCCTTTATTCAATTCCCATTAGCATAGAAAAAGTGAAAAATAGAGCCAATAATTCTACCCCTTGGTCAATACTCAAAAGAATAAAAAATATATATACATAAAAACTTGCACACAAATGTTTGTAGCGGCGTTACTCATAATAGCCACGTAGAAACAACTCATCAATGTGGATGAATGGGTGGACAGATGGATGGGTAGGTGAAGCAACAGGTGGATGACAGAGTATGGTACACTCACACAGGGTAGTTTCATTCAGCCATGAAGAGAGAGAAAGCACTGGCCTGTCCTATGCATGGAGGAACCTGCAAAGCTTTGTGCTCAGTGAGAAAAGCCAGGCATAAAGGCCATTTATTATCTGATTCTGTTTGCATAGAGAGTGTACAACAAGCAAATCGTAGAGACTACAAATCTTTATGAGGGTGTTTTTGTTTTTTTGGTTTTTTTGAGACAGGGTCTCACTTGGTAGGTCATGTAGTTCAAGCTGGCCCCAAATTCAATATGTAGCCCAGGCCAGCCTTGAACTCACGGCAATCCTCCTGGTCTTCCTACAGAGTGCTAGGATTACAGGCATGAGCCACCATGCTCAGCACTATGGTGGTATGTGGTTACCGGGAATTAGGTAGACACTGGAACCACTGAGCGAAATCCCCAGCCCCCTTGTGGATTCTTTTCAGGGCAATAAGAATATTCTGGAGTTATATTGTGGATGATTATACAACTCTTTGGCCTTAAATTACACTAAATCACAAACTTCAAAAGGGTGAATTGTATGTAAATTATAACATATCTTGGAAGAGTTTTTTAAAGTAAATAAACAACCCTCTCATGATGTAGCATCCAGACTAAGTGGGTCCTGTGAAGACTCTGTCTGGTGAGTGATCTAAAGGGGCTGGCTTGCCTCCTTGGGGGCCAGTGCCCTTTGGCTGTTGTGGGGTGCAGGTCATCACTAAGGACCATCATGGCTGCTGTAGACTGAGATTTGAAAAACCTTCCCTGATGCTGAGCTAGACGTTGCATGAGGCTTATTCTCCTGACCCAACTTGGTTCCTACCCCGGGAAGCCTTTGTTGGAGATGTTGATGGTCAGCAAGTGACAAAAGACACACCCACCGTTCAGCCCAGCTGTGTTACTGTCCTGAAACCAAATGTAGAAGGGTGTGGTCCTAGGGCTGCTTGAGCTGGAGCTGCTCAAGGCAGGAGTCCGCCTCTTTTGCAAAGTAAAAAAAAACCAGAAGGCTGTAAGAGCAGAGGTATCTCAGCCTAGGGCACAGGGTGCGGGTAAACTTCACATCCTCAGCCTCCAGGGTTGATGAAAACTAGGCCTGGCTAAAATTCTAGCCCCTGGGATTATTGTTGTTGTTACAACTAATTTCTAAAAGTTCAGCCTTTAAATTCACAGTGGAAAAAAGGAAAGGTCAGTGAGCACTCTGAAAACAGTCAGCTCTCAACATCTGCAGATGCCATCAGGGCTGAGAGGCTGGAAAAGGAAGAGGCTTCTTCAGAGCTTCAGTCTAAAGTGAGAAGTTGCTGCACCAGCTGTGGTACTGAAGGGAGACTATTTGTACCAAGGGAAATGTCCTTAAAGTCTCTAGGTGCTAGCTCTCATCGTACCGGTGTTATCACAAGTACCAGTAAGTGCTCGCTCTGACATAACCGTGGGCATGCACCTGCCACCTCCATCTCTAACCCAGTGGGAATTAGGATGGGTCCTTCCTCTTCCAGCACAGCAAGGGAATGACAAGGTTCCCAACTACCCTTTTGTCCTCCGTGCTGTTTCTGTTCCTACTTTCCAGGCCCGTGACAGCCTAGCTCAATTCCTTTCCCCTTTTCTTTGCCTCTGTCTCCGGGGACATCCCCCTCCTCCCAGGTCTACGGGATCCAACGAGGGAAGACCTGGGTAATAAAGGCATAATCAACTGGACCTGGAAATGCATGTAAAACTAGCACCTTGTTGGAAACGCCAGGCATATCTCTTATTCTCTGTACTTCTCTGTCATAGCAGGAATCTTGAGCAAAATAGCTCATAGTCTCATCACCAGCATGTGGGATGGTACACAGCTGCCTTTCTCCCCATCGTTCCAGAGAGCAGCCTCCTGGGCACACCCCAGCAGCTACACCAGTGCACACCTGCACTTTCCGCGGAGCAGAGCTGACAGCACAAGGAGTGCCCTCCCTCCTCCTGTCTCTGCCTGGGCCTCAGCCTCACCTGCTCTATCGCCCTAAGAACAGGGAAGTGAGGGACGCTCGGGTTGAATACCTGCGCTGACACGATGATGTCACTTACTTCTTGAGGGTGTAAAAACAAGTTCTTAGCAGCCTGTTTGACAGGACAAAGTGAATATGTGGGTGTGGGGTGCCCCATGAGGCGAACGTGGAACAATCACGAAGAGCTACCTTCTGAAGCATCACATTCCCAGGCTCGCGCTGATGCTGGCCACTGCCCCTTCCTCACGTAGGCGCCCTCCGGCTCTGAGGTGCACTGGGAGCTGCTGAGGAGCACCTGCTCTGGAGCCAAGCAGACAGTAACTTCTTTCCTTGATTGTTGTTACTGCAACGCCTTCCAGAACATTCTCTTTAGGAAAGGCTCTATATTAAATTAAGCCCTACTCAAAGTAATTTAAAGGAACCACTACCTACAGCAAGTATGGTGAGCTGGTGCTACTTAGAGGATAACCCGTAACCGATACATTTCCGCGCAGGGAATGCTTCTGTTTTCACTGATTGTAAAGTCTGTTTTGTATTCTATTTGTGTGGGACCCCAGGTCATCAACCAAGTGATGGAAAAACTTGGTTCCAGAAGCCACCTGTGAGATGCACAAGTCACACCACATCATGGGTTTTAGGGACACTACAGGCTCGTTGTCTGGTGCTTCCTGTCTCTTTTTCCAAGTGTTCCATGCCTCCTCTGTGCACTTAGAAGGAGAGGAGCAGCCCTTCTGCCAAAGCCAGTGGCTCCCAGGGGTACAATGCTAGGCCCTGGCAGTGCCACCTTTGTGTGCCCTAATCCTAAGGAGAGCAACGAGCCTCAACCCTGCCTTGCCTCCCACAGAAGTGACACAGCACATCTCTCACAAGGGCACTGCCCGGACTTCTCACCCACCACACGGCGGCTTAGTGAAAGCCCCTTTCGGTGGGTTAAGGATGAACTAGGGTTATGAAATGAGGCCACACTGAAACAAAGGAGACAGCGAGTTTATGCGCTCAAGTTAACCTTCCAAAGGCAATCTGCTTCTGTAAATTTGGAACCTAAAAAATGAGATAAAAACGCTCACCATGAGATTTATTTCTTGGTAAGTGCTCAAAATTGTTACCACTCTCACTATTCTCACAGCTACTGTTATTAATGTCACATAATCAGCCCTAAAGATCTCTGTAGTGCAGGGCGTGGTGGCTCACGCCTATAATACCAGCACTCAGGAGGCAGAGACAGGAGGATTGCTGAGTTTGAGGCTTGCCTGGGCTACATACTGAGCTCAGGGCCAGCCTGAACTACAAAGCGAGACCCTGTCTCAAAAAAAAAAAAAAATCTCTGTACTGCCTGTAGGAGGCTGATGTTAAAAGTCCCCGCGTTCTCTAGACCTTGTTCCATCTCTTCCTGCTCCCTCTTTTGCCAGCCTGTTCCCCCACTGATTCTCTGCTCCTGGGAGTGCTATCCAGCTTCACGTTTTCACCCCTTTCCATACAGTGCTGTCTGTCTGAAATGCTCTGATTTCTGCTGGCTGGAAAAGTCATGGCCCATCTCTTGGGATCTGACATCCAATTCCTCGCTGGAGGTTCATGCTTTGGGACTTTTCCTGTTGGCTAAGACTGTGCCTCCCCCTAGATCACAAGTGGTTAGCACCAGGCAATGGGTAGCAATGGATCTGAGCAAGGAAAGAAGGAAGGAAGGGAGGGAGGGAGGGAAGGAAGGAAGGAAGGGAGACCGCAAATAGCTTCACTCGCATCCCGTAACACCTTCCATCTTCCCAGGCCCCAACTAGCACACCTGGCCAGCCCCAGCCCCCCACAGTGTGCTGCATGCCATTTCCTGACCCACACGTCATCCTGGAGGGGCCTGCCAACTATGCTCAGTTAACGTACCATGTTCCAACCCCAATGTGCAAACAGCTAGACAAGTATGAGCCCTCTAATGCCTCAAGTGTACACAGAGGAGCTCAGCAGAGCCAGGTTCATAGCTGCCCACTCCAGGGGCAAGTGGCTGTATACTTTGGCTCTGCATAAGAGCTTCCTGCTAGCAGGTTGAGCAATGGACCAGCTGGGGCCTGGGGTGAGCTTGCGCACAGGGGCTTGTCAGGCTGCCCCATGGAGTGGACTAGGGCAGCCAAGGAGGACGTACAGGATATTCTGGTGGCCTGCATCACATAGCATTAGGAACACTGTCCCCAGAGACCACAGTACAGCCCAGGAGAACATGATCACCATCCCAACAATGTAACCTGCTTTGCAGCAGTGCCACTGAGAAACGGGGCCCACTGGTGTGAGGCTGCAGGCCAGCTGCGTTCCCGTGGCCAGTAGTGCTGCTCAGACTGTGCGGAGTCCCAGACCCAAAAGACACTCCGTACACATACCAGTAAGGGCATCGTACTCAGAGGAAGAAGCACAAAGCATAGAACGTCATGCTGAGCCCTGGGTTGCTCCCCAGCTGTGCTGCTTGCTCAGGAGGGGTCAACAGCCATACGCCTGAGAGGAGGAGCACAGTGTTTCAGGGGGCTCTCCACACGCAGCCATTCCCTAGGCTGAGCCCGGACAGGTGGTCTGCCCGTTACACTCACAGCCATGGCCGGTAGCCCCAGCCCTCCATGTCTGGCACATGTGCGATATCTCTGCTGCCACCCTATTTCTTTGTCTACCGGTTTTACCACTCACCTTGACACTTGGCTTCTGACGTTGGAAGCCACATCCTCCACTGCCTTTGGCCAGGACCATCCTGCCCGAGAGGCCCTCCCCAAGTCATGCAGAGATCTGGAGCCAGCTGGCTTCTCACTCTGCCCCAGAACGTTAGCTTCCTGGGGTCACTTAGTCCTTAATGTCCAGTGGGGTGGAAAACATCTTTCAGCCCCATCAGAACGGAGTGATTTGTGTGGAAATGCACATTCTGTGAGTGTACCGCACCGTGAGCCCTACGCGTCACTGCAGAACTGGTGCAAGCTCCGGACACTTTCCAGGACCGCTGCTTCCTGGCTTTGTGGTCTCCCTGGGGATGACACTGTGTTCCAGAAAAGTCAGTCCGTATTTAAAAGTGGACAACAAGAAAGTGGGGAGACATATCTTCTTGCTTGCTGCAGACCAAGTTTCCAGGGCCTCAAGGTCAGGATTGGCCAAAGGTCAGGCTTTGCTACACGGCACATCAGACATGGAGCCTCACACCTCGCTATGGAGCACTGCCTGTGTGCCCAGGAGGCCTGATCCCATCTTCAGACTCCCCTCCCAGAAATCCGGGGTGGGGATCTGCTTCAGAACAGGAAGCTCTGAGCGGATGCCTGTTTCCAAAGGGTCTCAAAGGTGGCACGTGGCTGCCCATCCTGCATATAGGAGTGGTATGTACCCCTGAGAGCACATGGGGTTTTTGCTCTGACTGGTCCTTGCCCCCACACTACCCCAACCTGTACTTTCACAAGTGGTCCCAAATCCACAGAAGCCACACTCCCTCTTACAATGTGCCATCAAGTCCAGTTCAAGCACTGGGGATGTGCGGGGAAGTGTGGGGTGACTCCCCAGTCTGTCAATCAGGGGCTCACAGAACTTACATTGTGTCCAGTTATGTCATTGGGGGTGACAGATCAGCAGCTTCCAGAGCTACTGGAGAAGGAAATACAGAGTCAGCAGCAAATAGTCCCCAGAGATCTGGGGAACAAACTCTCCCCCAAGAGAACTGCACCCACTTTCCCCAGTGGGCATCCACTGACCAAGCCTTCTGGGGGTTGCTCAGCTGGAGAACAGTAGGAAAGAGCGCCTGGCATCTGGTGAGTCCTACTAGGGAAGGATTTGCCCATTGTAAAAACCAGTGCTTCTGTGTGGCAGAAACTCTCCCTTTAGGGGTGCTTCTCTCAGGAGACAGGAAATGTGACCCCGTGGGCTCTCAGCCTCTCTATCCAAGAGAGTCTCAAGTTGCTCTAGTCCCAGGGTCTCCAGGGGCGTTGCACAGTAAGTGGGAGACCATCCAAATCGCTGCTGATACACAGCCTCACCTCCCTTGAGTGGGTTGCAAGCCTTAGATGAATATCCCCGAGTGACCTCTGGGAACATCCAAACCCCACGCCCAGGCTACGCCATCATCTGCTCAGCATTCCCCCCGAGCCTCCCAGGAGGAGAGTAGTTCCTGGCCCCCATCTCCAACAGGGTGGTGTCTTATCCGGGAACTTCAGATGCCCCTGCTCCTCAGGCTGGTTCCTTCTCCATGACCCTCAGAGAGACCCCTGCTGGGGCAGCTTGGACAGCTACAAATACTGCCTACAGGAGCTCTTGAGCTCTGGGCCAGTCTTAGATGGATTCCAATGTGCAAATATTCTGCAGGGGCTCTGCACTCCACATTTGTATCATCTGAATGTTCGTGTCCATCAAAAAGATATTGCCTTTCTCGGGAGGCAGAGGCAGGAGGATTGCTGAGTTCGCGGCGGCTTGCCTGGGCACCATAGTGAGCTCAGGGCCAGCCTGAACTACAAAGCGAGACCCTGTCTCAAAAAAAAAAAAAAAAAAAAAAAAGACATTGCCTTAGTGCCTGTCTGTGGACCATAAAGGCTTTTCACTCAGTAAAATTATGAAAGTAACAGTAACAAAGGGGACTGTAGGGAACAGGGAAAAGGGATGTAACTAGAACATCTGCAGTTAAGTCCTAGTCTCCTGTGATCCCGACAGCACAAGGCAAATTAATATATAGACAGAAATGAGACTTACTAAATAGAAATGAGACTTAGAGAATAAACTGAGCTGGGGCCTGATTCATACTACTCTGGGCAGCAGAGACAAAAGATCTGAGCTTGCCACACTTTTATTCAATGCATCAGGAGTAAATAATTTAAACAGGTCACTCAGAGGTCAGCATGTAACAGGTGTCTCAGAGGGCAGTAGCTTTAGTACATCAGCAGTAACAAATGTAACTCAGAGGTCACTCAGAAGGCAACAGGTGGTACAGTGAGGAATTGTGTAGAAGGTCCTAGGTCTTCCCAGTGTAGTTCTGCCCTGGAGCAACACAGCATGTGAGACCACTGGGCTCTTTATTGTTACAGGAAGCAAAGGTAGAGTTATGTCCGGATATGCCATATCCGGTCTTAGGAAGGAAAAGTAGGCCTAATCATAGTTTTAAT
>PVIC010032798.1:0-20477 GCA_004025085.1 Thryonomys swinderianus | reverse complement strand
ATTGTGGGCCAGGGAAGGGGTGGGCTTCTATTTTTATTTTGTAAGTACATAAAAGTACCGCTAGCAGAGACTGTACCTATCTCCCTAGTCTTCAGATATTGGTCCCGCAGGAACATACAGCCCGAGATGCAGGCTCATTGACAGGACAGATGGCCCGTCATAATGTTCTCTCATCCTCGTCAGGGACTTGATTTTCTTCGAACCCACTTTTTCCATGACAGTGGCAAAAAGCATTCTAACAAGAAACAGGAGAAAGCCGATTTTACCTTCGCTAGTCTCTTCAGTCTTTAGTATTATTACTTTTTCGTAAATTGAGTTTATTGGTACATATTAGGCATACATTATGATCACATTCCTCATTGAGAACTTGTACCTGTACACGATATATATATATATTTTTTTTCCGTTTCCCCTGCCCACCCTTCAACCCTCCAATCCTCCATACGGTAGCGAGGAAATGTGTGTGTGTGTGTGTGTGTTTGTGTGTGTGTGGATGTGTGTATATTTTGCCCTATTTCGACAGAACTGTAGGAGAGGTTAAAAAAAGAAATATAGTAAAATTTAAATTAAAAAGCAGAAAAACCCCCACAAAGATTGGGAGTATGGGAGGGCTGCATATTCTTCTGATTCTTGAGTTTAGCTTCCTTCTTTGTAAGGTGTGCGCTACTTTCTGACAAGGTACGTGGCACCAGGCATCCTCGGCACCTGGAGTATCTGCCACTCGGTAATTTTTTTCTCCCTCAACTTTTGTGCTGAGAACAGGGGAAGGAAGGGAGGGGGGGAAAGGCGTCAGGAGAACAGGAAGGGAGGAAGCGCAGGAAGGGAGGGACAACGGCCACGGGAGGGCTGTGCAGAGGGTCGCGCTGGCTGCAGGAGCGACAGCCCCTGTCTCTGACGGCGCCTTTCGGTTCCGCGGGAACGCGACCGGCACTCTGCCGCCCCTGGGAAAGAAAGGACAGAGCAAAGGTTGAAGAAACAAACGGCACCAACAATAAAAAGCCCGGAGGCCCTTCTGCAAGCAGAAAAGCCAGTTTCCGAGTGGAGGGGCGGCGTGCGGTGTGCGTGGCTGCGAAGGCTGCGGGCCGGCGTCGCCGACAAGGTCTCCTCTCGCTGGGACGCGGGCCGGGCCTCCAGCCGGAGCTGGCGGGCACTCGGGCGTGTGCGGGGGTTATCAGCCGCCGCACCTTGGGTGACCGCGTCCGCGCCTCCCAGGCCGTCGGGATGAAAAGGCCTGCCCGTGTGGGATGTTGGAACTGGGTCAGGCAGACACCCAGCTGCCGGTTTTGAGCCATGAATATTAAATGATGCGCCTGAGCTCTTGCTTCGGCGTGCCAAGAGCAACGCTGGCATCAGCAAGCCAGCCGAGGCCTCCTGGGAAGCTCCAGGCTGGGAACCGCCGCCCCCCTCCTGTGCACGGCCGGGCCGAGGTGTGCCGAGCCGGCGGCCTGCCCGCAGTTCCGGGTCACCCCAGGAGGCCTCTTGGGTCCTTCCGGGACGGGAGTCTCTCCCAAGACCGGGTGCCTCCTGGTCGGAGGAGACGGACACGGGTGTCTTGGCACCTTCCCCGCCGTTGCCCACGTGCCATATGCCCTTGGCGCCTGAAGCTCAGGCTGGTGTGTGCAGTGGGAAGTGTCTGGCGCTGATGCTCAGGGCTGGGGCCACAGCCTGCGGATCGCAAATATCGGTGGGGGAAGTGGGGGAATTTGCTTCGTTCCCGGGGACTCTGTGAAGACCCGGGGTCCTCTTGGGTTCACACCTCTGACCGCGGGGCCCTGGGGTCTCGGAACTCAGGACGCAGCTCCGAGTGCCCTGCACGGTTCTGCTGCTCGGCCGGCACGGCCCGGCTAGGAGCCTCGTCCCGGGAAGTATCCTCATCAAGGAAGCCTCTCCAGGAATGACGTAGCCTCTCTCACACCAGGCGTACACCCCCGATGGTGGGGCCCCTGACACGGACTCTGTTATCAGGTACTGCGTTTGCTCATTCAACAAACATTTCCTAAAGATTTCTCGGGTACTGGGTTTGGCCCTAAGGGTGCCCGGGTAGACAAGACTGTCTCTATTCTCCAACTGCTCATTGTCTGGTGGGAAGTCTGCTGCGGGTATAATTGAATGAATGAGTTTCTGAGTCAGTGAAGAAAAGGAATAAACCTGACACAGCTCAGGGGAAAGACTGGTCACTTTCTTTTTAAAGGGCAGATACTAAATATTTTAGGCTGTGTTGGCCAGGTGCAGAAGCAAAGGCTCTGTGATACCCTTGAGCAAAGGCAACACCTAAATGGAGAGCAGTGACCCTGTTTCAATAAAACTTTATATACAAAAAGCAGGTGAAGGGCCAGGCTCAAGGTCAAGGTCACAGCTCTAGCAGAATAGACTGCTGGGAATGCTATTTCCAGGTCTGTATGTGTTAGCTGCATAAAGGGACCGGGTGGGCTGGGATTCTCCAAGCTGTCTGCATTTCTAAGGGGAGGAAGCCCTATCGGGCCTTGGGTATTTGAAAGGGAGGACGGTGCAGATTCCTGGCCTGTTCATGGGCCTCCACTGTCTGAACCTCTCTGGGCTGCCACAGGCCTGAGAAACTCGCAGCGAGGCTTGTCCGTTTGGCAGGGATGGAGGGCGAGGCAGGTGTGGGCAGAGAGCGGAGCACAGAGCCAGGCCAGCCGCAGGCTGTGTCCCTGTGAGAGCGTGCGCCGGGCTGCCGTAAGGACCCGGGAATGTACCGTGCCCGTCTGCTCCCGACACACCCTGCCTTCTGCTGGCGTGTGGCCAGCGGCAGATCCAGGGCCGCAGAGGGCTCAGGGAGCTCGGGCCGTCTTGGCAGGGCGGCCCAGGCCTCAGCACGGGGCCCGGCCTCCCTCTGCACTGGGCCACCACTGTCACACCTGTGTTTGTGCTTTTGGGCCTTCGAGGTGGGCAGAGGGTCTTATGGGCCTGGAAAGAGGCCGACCTCCTTTCTGAGTGCAGAGGCTCCAGGCACAGAGGCAGACACCCCGACTCCCTCAAAGCTTAGGTGCTCGTAGCCGAAGACTTTCTCAGGACTTCCCAGGCGTGTACACCAGCATCGTGTACCACCCGAGCACTTGTGCTTGAGACATCTCTCCAGACTGCGGGTCCCCGCGGGTTAGAAGTTCAAGTAAATGGTAGTCTCTTAGTTCCTGGGGATGCTTCTCTGCCAAAGAGCGGGGTGGGGGGGGAAGAATGTCACTTGGAGGAAGAAGGGAAAACATTCAGAACCGAACAGACCGGTCAGGAAAATGGATTTGAAGGAAGCAGTGACAAACCTAAGTCAAGTCCCAGCCCCGCCACCGACCAGCCCCATCTGAGAGTGGACAGTCTCCTGACACCCCAAAGTCTGTCCTTTTGGCCAGGCAGCAGTGGCCCCATTTGGGGGAGACGCTGCGGTGATCACACCGAGTGATGGAAAGCAGCAGACCTCGTAACTGATCAATAATTCACGGCACTGAGCCTTTGTCTTGGTGCCTCGTGGGGCCTGGGCTCAAGGTCAAGGTCACAGCTCTAGCAGAATAGACTGCTGGGAATGCCTTCTGTCGCAGCAGGTCACAACCTGGGTTTATTTACCTCCGTGTCCGAGCGTCCGGCACAAAGGAGGGCTCCGGAAGCACTGCCCACGAATAGAGGAATTCCCGAGCTCATGAGCGGCTTTCTGAAGCCACTGCCTGGCAGGGGGAGGGCGGTGGGTGTGTGCTGCACCCAGGACTCCAGGTGGGCAGGCTGTGCAGCCTCTTGTTGCCAGCCTGGCATCCAGGGTGGCAGGGTCACAGCGGAGCCCTGGGAGAGGCTTGGGCCCAGCCCGGGTGCCTCCCCCCACCCCGGGGCCTCCCAGACTGTGGGAACGCTGCTGAGGACCCTGGGGAAGGCTCTGTCTTGGGCTGATTCCCCAAGGGCAAGGGCCCTGCCAACTGTCAGGTCAGACTTGCCTACGCAGGTTGGCACCGTCCAGAGCCATGGCAGAGCCCATCTTCCCCAGGGCTCCTGTCTGCTTTTTGTTTGCCTGGGCGTTGTCCCTCTGAGCGGGCCGGATGGAGAGCACGTTCTTCAGCGAGCCCATCCCCCACTGCGTGCAGGGCCTGAGCTGACGGCGGCTTCCCTGCGATGGGGCCAGGGTGGGACCCAGACGGGAACGGAGCGCAGGGTTAGGGCCCAACTGGGTGGGTGAATCATTCACCAAGGGGAGTGTGACTCACGCTGAGCCGACAGTGTAGCCCTTGCAAAGTGGCGGACACTTGTCACGGAAGGCCCAAGTCTCCCTATTCTTACACCCGAGACGTGTGTGATCTTTGGCCCTGGACTCTGTTCATCACCTGCTGGCACAATGGGTGCTTCATGAGTATTGGCTGAGCGACTCTGCGACTGTCTTTTGGGATCGATGTTAAGATTACACACGCCTGTAGACTATCTCAGACTAAACGCCGAACCTAATGCCAGTTTTTCAACCCCTACTTGAAATTATAAAATATCCCTGATGGGTCCGGTAGGATTGAGTTTCAGGACCTCAGAGTAGTGCCATTTGAAGTGTGTCATAGTCTGTTTGAGCTGCTGTAACAAATGTACCCCGGACCGGGCAGCTCACACGATAAAGATTAATGGGCTTGGTTCTGCAGGCTGGGAGGTCCACGGTATTGGAGAGCCTGCTTCCTGGATCGCAGGTGGCTGCCTCCTCCTCTTGTCCTCGTGAAGCAGGGGACAGAGAGAGGAAGTTCCAGTGTCTTCTTGTGAGGGCACCAACCTCACGCACGAGGGTACCTTCCGAGGGACACTCCTCTTTATACCATCACACCAAGGGTTGGAGTTGGAGTACATGGATGTTTGGGGAGATGAGCACTGCACCTCTCTACTTTTGGGGGGTGCTGTCCTATGTGCTTAAGACGAAGCAGCGCCTCTGCTTCTTACCTTCCGGTTGTCAGTAGTATCAGCTTCTCGGCTGTAACAACCAGCCAGCGCTGCCAGGGCTCTGGGGGTGCCTGACCTCTGTCGGAGGGGCACTCCCTTAGCAACCCGTGACTCTTGGCATGGGGTGCACCGTACTAGGTCTCAGCTCATTCTCAGAGGGCACTGGGATACTCAAGGGGTTCAGCCCGTCTTGTCACTAGTGTGCGATGAAAGGTTCCCCAAGACGCAGGCGCTGCCTGATCCCAACGCCCCAGCCAGTTTCTGCACCCGCGTCACTATGAGAGTGAACTGATGGGCCAGCTTGGGTAAGAAACGCCCAAGCACACGAAGTGGATCAGCACAGTTCTGGGTGCGGCCGAGGGGTGCCTAGTAAAGACCGAGGACCCAGCCTGGGTGTGAATGGAGCCAACCATCTGGCTTGTCGGCTGCGTGGGAAAAAGGGAAAGGAAGATGGGAGGCTGCTTCTGTGTCTCTGGAGGAAGCCCGGGCCTCCCCTTCACCTGTGTCCCGCTTTCAGTACAGACTCTCCCCGCCCGACCGGGACTCGCGTGGGAAAACGGCAGGGAGCTCCAGCCCTGCCCTGGGTCCTTCCGGTCTCCGCAGCACAGACCCCTTCTGCGCTCGTCCACATCTGACTTCGCGCGCTGCCACCGTCATCCAGCTTGTCCATCCCAATACACGTGTACACCCTGCGTTCAATCCGTTTCTCTGGCAAACACCGAGCGGTACACTCACTCTGCCACGTCCTCCTGTCACCTGCCCACATCTTTGCCTTCAGACCAATCGAGGCTTGATCCGGCCCCGTGGATTGATCGAGGTCCAGCCTCACGCCCCTCGCTGCTCCCCAAGCCTGCTGAATAGTTTCTGCTGCAGTTGGGATCTTCATTAAAGTTAGGGCCACAGAGTGGACTCTGACTTGGAGTTAATAAACGTGGTCCTGAGCTGGGTGGGCCTGACCTGGTCAGGTGAGCCTGTCCGAGAGACAAGAGGCAGCAGGAGACAGACCACGGACCCTGAAGGAAGCAGGGGCTCACTGAAAACTGAGCACGGGGCTGGCAGTGGCAGCACATACCTGTACTCCCTGCAGTTTGGGAGGCTGAAGCAGAAGGATTGCAAGTTTAAATCGCGCCTGGATTTGAACCTTGAGCGCAGATCCTGTGAGATGGAAAATGGCATCCGAGCCTTGTCTGGGTGTCTGCTCTGCTTACACGTGTCCGGCACAGACTGCGTGTGTAATGAGAGATCCTTTTCTTATTTCTTCCTCCTTGTTGTGGAAAGCGCAGAGCTCAGCCTGAGAGGGGATGGTCCTTGATCTCTACACACGAGGGTCTGAGCCTAGCATTCTCGGTAGCCAAGTTTGGCCTCATAGAGACAAACAGTCTGAGAACAGGAAACAACTGAGCAACAGAATGAAAAAGAATTCTGGGGCACCATCTTCTCCATGCCCCCGGGCACTCCATGT
This sequence comes from Thryonomys swinderianus, assembly GCA_004025085.1. Classification (NCBI taxonomy): domain Eukaryota; kingdom Metazoa; phylum Chordata; class Mammalia; order Rodentia; family Thryonomyidae; genus Thryonomys; species Thryonomys swinderianus. The sequence continues at coordinate 14,107 of PVIC010032798.1, read as the reverse complement.
TTAAGGTACCATGTAAAGCACAGGTTCTCCTTTTGCCTCTTTTGGGAAAGATACCTAGAAGGAGAAGAGCGGGGCCTGATGGGATACGGCTTTACGCCCATTCCCTTCTTGTAGATCTGAAATGTGGAGGGTGCCCGTGCTCTGCCCACAGGAATAACCAGAGTGCCCTTGTGCCCAGCTCTCTTGTTCTGCTGGGTACAGCCATGCTGACGGAGCCAGCAAAGGCTCTTCCATGAGCTGATCCCTCTTTGGGGGCGCTTTCTGTCACTCGGCTGGTCTACAGGGAGACACGCGGGCCTTATGATGAGGCCCATCCTCCCGGTGGACATTACTCTGAGCCTTTCCTCTTCGTCCCTTTCTAGCCATAGGTCAACTTGGTCTTTCCCTCCCCTCGTTCATGATGAAGCGAACTCCCAGCAAGAGCGGTAAGTGTCGACATCAGACCTGATGGGGAAGGACCGGAAGAGGTTACCTGCCGAGCACAAGGACAGAGGGACGGCGCTGGACGAGGAGCTCTTGATGGAGTTAAGACGGCCAAAATGCTCCGGGGACATATGCAGTCTACACTACTCCACAGAGACCGGAGCCCAGTTCTTCAAGACAGTGCCAACTCGAAGAATTTGGAATAGAGAATGACTCAGAAATAGAAAATGTTTTGGCAGGGTTGAAACCTTATATCAGTCCAGAATGGCTTCAGATTAATGGGCAGGATTCAATTTTGTTCATATGCATGCTCCGCTTTGGGAGTGAATGCAAGCGGAGGGGACAGAGGCCCTGGGTTCCCCGGCAGCCCTTCCTTCCCACAAGTCGGGATCAGGGGTGCACTTGGCTCGGGAGCCCGTGTGTCGCCGCAGGCCATGGGACAAGTTCACGTGGTGGTAGTGACCGGAGGGTGTCCTCCTGCAGGTCCTGGCTAGGGAACGTGGAACGTGGAAGCAGTGTGCAGGCCGCATGACTTCCTGGCCCCGCGTCCGCTTAGAGTTGGAGAAGGGGCTCTCTGACCTTGCAGGTCTGCGATAGCCCCAAGGATCCCTCTCTTGTCTTTGTGGCTATCGGCATCTATTTCTCTACCCATGTTGTACTCTTTGGTGCCTGAAATGTGAGGAGTCATACACTGCACAACTGAAGACCTACTCAGTACCGGGCCCTGGCATACCTGGTGTACCTGGGAGGGTGTCCTGGTTCCTTCTGCAGAGTAGTTACCATCTCTTATATCCTAAGCAGAGGGATAAAAATGCCAGCTGTCACAGTTAGAGAGCCCTCTGGCATTTGCAAAACATCTTCACCAATTTTTTTTTTTTTTTCCTTTTTGAGACAGGGTCTCGCTTTGTAGTTCAGGCTGGCTCTGAGCTCACTATGTAGTCCAGGCAAACTTCGAACTCAGCAATCCTCCTGCCTCTGCCTCCCAAGTGCTGGGATGACAGGCGTGAGCCACCACGCCCGGCACTCATCTTCACCAATTTTGTGAAGATGGTAAAATTCTTTCTCCCTGTTGTGCAGGTGGGGATTGAACACAGGAAGGCCAAGTGTCAAGTTCAAGGTCACAAGCAATCCTTACTGTCTCCAACCCCCACTCAAGTCACATTTGACTCTCTGATCTTTCTGTTCAAAATTTTAAATCCAGTGAGTGAGCAATTCTAAGTCGATACAATGATGAAAAGAAAGAGAACAGGAAAGTATACCCTTTCCATGCTTTGTATCATGAAAACACATAGACAAAAAGGCAGTTTGGGGCTGGAGATTTAGCTCAGTGGTTCCGGAGCTTGCTTAGCAAGTGCAAGGTTCCTGCTTTGATCCTGGTAACTGCATACAACAATACTGTGCATGGTGACTCATGCCCGCTGGCAATCAGTACCACATACCACAGTGCTGGGCGTGGTGGCTCACGCCTGTCATCCCAGCACTCGAGAGGCAGAGGCAGGAGGATTGTAGAGTTCAAGTCTTGCCTGAGCTACATAGTGTGTTCAGGGCCAGCCTGAACTATAAAGTAAGGCCCTGTCTCAAAAAAAAAAAAAAAAAAAGCCAGTTTGAGCCACTTTGATTTGCAATATAGTTTTATGACTTCCCATTCTGGAGATAATTTAATTTGAATTTGAATTTTTCCTTCCTGTGTTCTTTCAGGGGACAGTTCAGAGCTCAATGGACTGGTTTAGCCCTTCCTTCTTTTCCTCCCTCCTTTCCTTCTTTTTGAATTTATTCCTTCAACAAGTGTTCCCGGCTATTTTTCTGTGACAGGGCCCATAGCAGGGGCGGGTAATTCAAAGACAAAGGCAGCCACTGGAGCAGGCGCTGGAAGGGCTTGCAGTCTGCTCCGATCCCAGGCGGCCGTGAGCCCCGGAGAACACCCCAGAGAACACCCCGGAGAACACCCCGGAGGCGGCTTGACGGACAGCTGCCCGGCCTAACATACCGCTGGGGAGTGTCCACATCTGCAGAGGCCATGGAGGCCGCACAGAGGGACCCTGCGTGGCCTTCAGGAAAGACTTCGGGTGGGCCACGAAGACAACGGACTCCCCTGCCCCCGGGGTGGGCCGGATGCGCTCAGCGGCTGAGAGGAGCACAAGTGACCCCGCCCCCAGCCGAGTGCGGGGGTGCAGGGGGCGCATCCCGGCCCCTGAGCATGCTGTTCTCTACCCAGGCTCCTCTCTCGTGGCTTTCTCAGGCGTCCTGTGGATGCATTCGGGGGGCAGCACCCCTTTTCTGGGCCAGACCCCCTTCCTTACCAGTGTCGTCCTCTGCCCGGAGCTGCCACAGTGAACTCCACAGCCCGGACATGGAGGCTCGAGAAGCAGATGTGCGTCTCCCGCAGATCCAGGGGCCGGTCTATTCCGCTGGGACCTGTGGGCGTCTCACTGCATCACGACCAAGCAGAGAGAGAAAGAGCGGGGCCGCTGACGTCTCTTACAAGGATGCGGCATTAATTACTTTGTGACCAAAATGTCACGAGATGGGGGTGGAGTAAGGACTTCAATGTAAGAATTTGGGGGGCACAGTTCAGCCCCTAGTACCCCTCCTGTCTCTCCAGTCATAGCTCCTTCAGCCCCACCCTCTCAGAATGGCAATTTGTGGACAGGGCCTAGTGTGAAGTCTTTCTTTTTCTGCAAAAAGTGTGCTCAGAGATGATATTAAATGTTTTATAGAATTTTGGCCATGATGCAGCCTTGCTTGCCTCTGACTCTAAAGAAGCTTGGGATTTCATGTGGCTGGTCCTCACTTCCAGACACACACACACATACACACACACACACACACAGTGCCAGTTGTTTGAGAGACTGATTGACAAAGCAATGCGTGTACCTGGCATGGAGTTCAAAGGGCATAAAGATGGGATAGGTATTCAGATGCAACTGGCTCCCTCCACCCCTCCGCCCTCCGGAGATGGCCCAGCCAGCGGCCCTCTGTGTGTCCCTGCCCAAGAGCAGCAGGGGCGCGTGTCTCTGTCCGCTTGCCTTTGTTGAGGACGGTGAGCCTTCCAGAGCATCCCTGTTGGTGGGGACGGAGCTGCCCCTTTTGAGCAGTGACACCTGTGCCATTTTATGTTACGGACACGGAGTTCTGTTCTCGTGGTGAGAACAATGGTCATGAGTTCTTTGGGCGACTCGACTGTCCCTCAGCGGTTAAGAACTTTTCACCCAAGGCCGGTGTCATTATGTACTGTTTCCTGGGCCCCTCTCTCCTACAGTCCCTGGCTAGCTGGCCATCAGCCTTGTGACACACGTGGCTGCGACAGGCCCAGCCCGGGACAGAGTTACCACTGGGAGAGGTTCCTAGGATGAACCGGGTTCCTGCCGGCAGACATCTCAGACCTGGGCCTCTGCCCAGCAGGAGTGGGTGACAGCCATCTGCCCCAGAAAGTGCTCTGAGCCAGGACCCCAAGGAGGGACCACATGGCACCGTGCCTCCTTCCTCTAGATATTGATGTCCCTTGAGGCAACCGCCAGTCTGTCTGCAAGAACCGATGAGGAGGACGAACCGACCGCGTCTTGGGATCTGGAAGCAGAGGGTCTGTCTGACCCCGTGGCTGGGCCGCTTCCTCCCCGAGGCAGGTGGGATGGGATTCGGCAAGCGAAGAAGCGGCCTCTGCAGCTTCTCCTTCCACAGCCCGGGGGGCGGAAACCGCAGCTTCCTTCCGCCTGGAGGAGAGGATGGCAGAGATGCCAGCTCCGCAGGGTGCAGGCTTCCCTGAGCCCCAGACTCCCGAGTTTCCGGAGAGGGAGCTGTGCCATTCTGGGATTCTATTCAGAGCCCTCATGATGTGCTCAGAGATGATATTAAACGCTTTATAGAATTTTGGCCACGATACAGCCTCACTTGCCTCTGATTCTAAAGAAGTTTGGGATTTCACGAGGCCAATTCTCACTTGCAGGCGGCCTCCTCCTCCGTAGCCGTTCCTTACAGATCATGAAAGAGGCCGAATCTCGCCGTTGTCAAGTACCTTAGCTAGGTGTGCGTTCTCTCTCACTTCTCCTGACCAGTGTGCACGTTGGATGTGTGCAAGTTCTGTAGGAAATGAAATATTATGCATTTTATATGAAAACACAACTTTCCTAAAACACACGGTGATGCTTTGACCAATCTACACACTTAAAGGTACAAACATTAAGCTCAGGTGTCCAGACGCTATAAAATACCCATTTGATGTTGCTTTTATTTGCCATCAAACGCTGCTATCTCACAATGCAGAGGCGAATCCTGTGGCAAACTTCGCTTTGCTTCGATCAGATAAACACGAGTCCCGTAGAACATCATTTATCTGCCGCCCTCAGGCGTCGGTGCTGGGGGGACTGGAGCCAGGAAGCTCTCAGGACAGGGAAGAGACGTCTCCTCACAGGGCCTAGAAGGGCCGCTCCCCGTCCTGTCCTGCCAGGCCTTAACCTCTGGTATTCTGCAGAAGAGAGGCTGGCCCTCTGTGGGGCGCTGGGACCCGAGATAAGTAGGGCACTGTGCCCCTCCCAGGACTTCACCGAAGCTGGGGAGCTGGGCCGGCACCTCCAATGGAGCCAACGTGGCTGCCTGTGGGAGGTTCGAAGTCAGGGAGGTGAGGAAAGGTCGGAGGAGTCTGGGGGTGAACCAGGCATGGCCCGTGTATGGGAAGTTTCGAGGAGACCAACAAGGGAAAGGCGGGGTCTGGCCTGCTCTGAAGCACGGCGGCATGAAGGTGGGGTGCAAGGGGCTCAGGATGGTGGGACCGTGGGATGCCACAGGAAGGCGTGGGAGAGTCAGTCCCCCCCATCAGCGGCTTCTTGCTGAGCGCATGAGTGTCCCCTCTTGGCCGGCCGGTTCAGAGTCCCTGCTGGGGTGTGACTGGTTGCTGCTTGTGTTTGCTGTGGGTGCGTTTTGTGGGCTAGGCCTGCACCTGCCCTTTCGGCTCCAGGATTAGGGTCAGGCAGCTTCTTCTACCTCTAGCCTTGGTACCTGGACCTGTCCTCCCAACCACGTGACTCACTCCTCTAGGACAGTACCTTCGACGATCCTGAAGATCCTGGCAGTGTGTTCCGATGTGGCTTGGGGTCAGAACCACCTGGAGTGGGTTAAGACTTTAGAAAAGGCTTCCTTGGTCCATTTCAGTTCGACAGGATCAGAATTAGGAGGTGGAGTTTAGAGCCTTCATTACAGACACACATGACGTCGGACAGACTAAGTTGAGTAACTGAGCGGTGAGTCATTATGCCCCATTAAGAATGGAAATTTTATGTCTAAAACAGCAGTGGAGGTCATGAGAATTGGTCCAAAGAAGTTTCCTTTTGGCTCTGGACTTGCTATAAAAAGTGTTTTGAAAGTCATTTATTTCTGCCTTCCCAGTTTAGATTTTTCTCTGTCACAAATCCCACTCTTCCCCTCTCTGCAGAGATCTAGTACTTTGGGGACATCAACTTTGGTTTCCCCATCACCATGGCTCCAAGGCTGAGCTTGTTACCCAGTCATAACCAATCCCAGTGCATTCTTCTCTCTGTCTACCTGATTGATTGGCTTAGAGATGGACACATGTTACAACCTCCAAGAAGAGGCAATCTGACTGGTACCTTTGAAGTCCCAGGTTAACTCTTGAGCCAGTAAAGTATAGTCAAGGGCTTCTATTCATTTGGTAAAACCAGGACAACAGAAGGTGCTTCCTTGAGGATGATGAGGATAAAGAAACTCTTAGGGAAAAAGAATTTTGTTTCGAACTGGCTGACTCCAGAGAACTGACTAGGAAATAAAATCTTGATTCATTAAGTTCATAGACTGGAATTTTTCAACAACAATGAAAATCTAACAATAATTGGGTTATGGTGATTTGTGAATCGGAGAGTAATAAGTAAACCACAGATTTCCCTTAACTTAGTTCGCCGTCTTAATTTTGAGAGGAAAACGTCTTTGAAATTGTAATGGATCTTTATGTCAGTTTGTTAGAATCGAGAAAGTCTATAGAAGTTTGAGTCCAATCACTTTCTAAACAGATGGCGACACAAAGGCCTAAGAGAAAAGAGGAGATGTTGTATGATGTCTACTAGGGACTTAGTGGTAATGTGCTGTAGTAGCCGGGTCTCCCGACTCCGGAGCTCCTCCCATCACCTCTCTCTTCTCACTACCTTGGCTTTGTGGTTTCCTAAAAGGGAGGCGCGTGAGCGAGCACTTACTTGAAACACAAGGAGAATGCCTGAGTGTTCAAATCCATCACCAAGGGGTGTAGCTGTCCCAGACCCAGCTAAAAGGTAATGTGCTTGGAAGTGCCATTGGCTCACGGCTGGTGCTCCATCACCAGTGCCTTCTTCCCAGACAGCCCCGTCGCAGACTGTCCGGTCGGACATGCTGGCACCCTGCCATTCCTTGTGTCTATGCCAAAATGCTTTTAAAAAACCATTAAGAGAGCTGAGTAGGAAACCAATTCCTGAAGGTCAGCGTGCCACCACAGAGATGTGACCACAAGGGGGTGCCCTCCCTGCAGACCTGCAGAGGACCAGTCATCAAAGGGAGACTCTGTCGACTGTGTGCCCTGCCCTGTCTTTGGCACACCAGCTGCATGATGTGGCTTTCCACCATCATTATCATCGCTACCACCACGACAGCTACCACCATTGTCACCTCTGCCACTCCCACCGCGTCACTGCCACCAGCCCCGGTATCACCGCCACCGTGACCACTATTACTGCCACCTTCACCACTGACCCTACCACCGCCGCGGCCACTAACATCACTATCGCCATCACTACCGCCGTCGCCACCACCATCACCCCTGGTCCGAATAACTACAACAAAGAAAGAAAACCCAACATCGTCATCACGCAGAAGGGAGAGTACCAGGTCTGTCTGCCATGGTGCCTGGCCCAGTCTCCTCCTTTCAAATTGCAGCTCGGATGCTGAAGAACAGTCAGGGAACGGCCAGTGGCTGTTTCTCCTTTGGAGGTGTCAGAAGTGAACACAGTAGTCTTGTATCAGAGGCCTGGAGGCTGATGTTTAGAATTCTCTCTCCTATTCCCTCAGAAAAAGTTCCCCTGGCACGAATATTCCTACCAAGATTGCTTTCGGGCTACCAGGGTGGTACCAGTGGGCAGAAGCTCCAGGGAGACGAGCAACGCTATGACACACAGACACAAATAACCTCCGTAGTTCAGCAGTGAACAGTAAGTCACAGGAAACAGCGGGAAAGTGGCAAACCAGGGGATTCCAGACATCTTTATGAATATCGTTTACTCGTTACTTCATATAATTTAAGTTTAATAATATCTGTACTTAACACCTGGATTGTAAAGTTCTTAAACCATATTTCCGCTGATCTCTCACAAGCTCATACAGCTGAGCTGCCTCCTCTGTAAATCCGAACCAGCCCTGATGGTTGTGGTACAGAGTAGCTGGAGGAGGCCAGATTTAAGAGTCACAAGGTTTCAAAGGCGCCAGACCGCTGGACAGCACTCGCTGCACCAGTGCTGCTGTGGTGAGTATCCAGGGTTGCCCGCCCTGCCTTGCTGTCCAGGTCTCTCTGTGCAGAGCCTGGCTCTTCTCTGGTATTTCCAGGGCGCTCTCTGTAGTACCATAGATCGGGTGCTTGGCACAGGGAGACAGACTCTTAACTCAGGCACTTCTGCCTTTGAATCTTGCTCTTGTGCTAAGTTCTTTTAGTTCACTGACATGTGTGGTTTTCATTTGTAAAGTAGGTTTTAGTGAGAGACGGGGAGAGATGATCAGGTGACCTGTGCAGAGCACTTGTCCGGTAGTGAGCGTTCAGTTAAGGTCAGGGGGGCCCCCTCCAGGCTGGTGGCTAGGGAGTTGCTGACAGGAGTTTTCGGGGCGAGCCGGTGGCCTACACCATGGACACCAGTCCAGGCACCCCGCCGGGCCTGTCCAGCGGGGACCTCAGATCACCTCCGCTGGATACGGTCCGTGATGATTTCTTCCCTGCCCCGTGCCCTTATTTGTCTGCTGTCTGCCCCCTACCTAAAGAACTGAACTGTTTTACTTACAGAACAATTTTTTGATATACTTAGTGTTTTCAGCTAATTACACCTTGCAGTTTCATGCAGTCTCCATTGGAAACATTTGGCACGATTCCTCCTATTTCATTTATATTAATGAAGGGAGTCGTCTGTGCACCACAATAAGTTAAAATCATGACTCGCCTTATTAACGAACAGCAGATTGGAGCATGATTTTGTGCTGGCTGGGCTCTCGTTAGCAGCCCGGAGCGGAACCAGGAGGGAGAAACACATGCATTTTTCTTATACTGGCTCCTTGTTCTTTTCTCCTTTTGTTTTTTCTGCTCTTTGTAACTCAAGAAAACAGGCTTCTCTTCCAATTTCAGAATTCCTTAATCTGATCCCATGTGAAACATTATAAGTAAGTTTCATTTCTTTCCTCCTCCCTCACTCCCTGCCTCCTGCCTTTCCTTCCCACTTTTCCTCCCCTCTTTTCAGGAGCCAAGAAAACAAAGAGGCACAAAGATAATGGTCAACCTGCTTCTGCGGAGGAGAGTCCTGGTCTCTAGTGACGCCCACTGAGGCTCGCCGGCTCCCGCAACCCGGACTTCCCACATCCCCGATGCACCAGGCCCATCCTCGCTGCCCGCCGCTTCCTCTGACCACTGAGAACTGAGAACGCTCTGTCTAGACTGGCGCCCCCTGGCCTCCGGCTCTCAGGTCCAGGCTGCTCCAAGGAGCCCCGCCCACAACTGTAGTTTGTCCCTTCGGCTTTGCACACTCTTCTGCTGTGTGACGCTCCTCCTTTTCCTTCTGAGTCTCTGTGACCGCCCGAAGTCACTCTGCTTGTAGGTAGGTTTCTTCCTTCCCTTGCAGGCCAAGCTCCTAGGGCCAAAGATCCTCTCCATCTTCTTCGTTGGTGCTTGGAACAGACGTTGCATGAGGCGGATGCTCAGGAAATGTTTCAGGAATGAATGGCTGGATGTGGCAGCCATATTGGATTCATCCAGTTTGCTCACAAAGCACCGCACACCGGGGATCAAGTGATGCACATTTCTCTGGGTTCTGCAACCTGCTCATCTGAGGTCAAGGTGCCAGCAAAGCCGACTTCTTCCGAGGCTTCTTCAGAGACTGGCAAATGCTGTTTTCTCCCTGTCCGCCTGTGAACTTTCCTCTGTGCGTCTGGGCTCTTGTCTTCCTACAAGGCCCACCCACATGACCGCCTTTCAGCTTGATCACATTCTGAGGTCTGTATTTCTAAATTCAGCCCTGTGTGAGATGCTGTTGGTTAGGGCTGCAGCACACGGCACTGGGGGTTTATGAGTGAGCCCAAAACACCCAGGTGGCTCAGCTTCCTGGGCATGATGTACCTGGAAATGAGCCCCGTGCTCGAAGCCCTTAGAGCCCACAAGTCCCTGGACCCTGGTTGTCTTCCTTCCAGATTGTGGTCCCTCTGTCTCGCATTCGTCTTGTGGTGAAACTTATAACTCACACTTTGCCTGTGCCCTGCCCACCACTGGCCATGTCCCCGCTTGGGCCACTTCTCCTTATTTTTCCTAGCTTTGACACAGCTTCTCCCAGACTTGGCTCAGACACTCCTTCTAGGCTTCATTAGGGTGCTTTTGCTGCTGTCCTTTAGAGCATGCCGACGTTGGGATGGGATTCGCCTGCTTTTCCCACCGGCCTTCCCAGCTGGCCGTGGGCTCTGTGGAACCACGCACTTCCGTACCTGCATCGGTGTTGTTTGGACTCTGTCCTGTGAAGCTTCCCTCTGGGGACAGCGGAGCCAGGGTAGAGCTGGAGTGCTCGGCAGTTCTCCGGAGAAACAGCCAATAACATGTGTACGTGCATGTGAAGAAGGCCGTGCGTTTTCAGAAAGGGCTTGTCCCATGTGACGTGCGGCGTGCACAGCAGCTGGGTGCAGGCGAGACCTGCAGAGCCCAGAGCCCCTGAGGACAGCGGCGGTTCTCACTGCAGGAGTCCAGCTCCGTCCTCTGGTGACCCAGCCACGGAGGGCTTTACTCAGACTCCACTGACCGAGAGGAAAATCTCACCTAAGAAGCGCCTGGACAGGAGCGTTCAGGATGGGGTCTGGCTGAATATCCAGCAGAGCCCAGCCAGGGTGGCGCATGGCATTAACCATCACACCAAGGATGGTTTCTTTGCCCAGCATTTGCGTGGGACCTGCGTTGGTTCACATGTTTCTTCGCAGTGTGAAGGAAGGTGCCACCTGGAGTTCTGGCCAAGGCCCCGCACCCCGGGGGGACCCGTGCTCCTGCTGGAGGCGTCTTCTGCAAGCAGTGTGGCTTGATGTTTCCTTTTTTATGGATAAGCTCAAGGATTCTGTCTCTGGGTGCCCATCTGGCAACCTTTCCAAGAACTCAATTCGCTTACAGTTTCAGACACAGCCTAGGCGAGGTTCCGGCTTCAGTTTCCCTGTCTCTCTCCGTCTCTCCTAAGTACACTGTTAAATAATGGATCTGTGAATTGAAGAACTGTCTCTGATGACAGAGGCTGGGCAGGAAAGTGTGCGGCAGCTGGAGCAGGAGACACATCATTAAGCATCTCCCTCCCTGGCTGGCGCTGGTCTTAGGGGTTGGTTCTCCTCCCCGCTGCTCGCTTCCTTTCTCCGCTTCTGACTCGTCGCTGGGGTTGGATGGCGGACTCAGGCAAGCTTGCTGGAGCAATTCGACCGCAGGCGCCCAAGACGCCAACAGTGCCGGGGAGCGAGCGGCACAGGCGGCCCTTCCGGAGAAGCACGAGGCAGGAAGCGCTCTTGCGCCAATCGGGGAAGCTCCCCGGGGAAGTCCTCCCGGAGCGCGTGGGCGCGTGGGCTGTCGTCTCCATCCACGCGGAAGCTTCGGCGTGAGAAATGACAACAGAAGAGCCCGGAAGGGCGCGGGGAGGGTTTGTCCACGGCATCTAGTCTCGTTCCGTGGGAGAGAACTGAACGGTGAGGGCGGACGCCCTGTTCCTCCCCCTCCTCCTCTTCGGGGAGAAAGCCCTGGCTTCGGGGTGGGGAGCAGCGCGTGGGGACGGGCGAAGGGCAGCCAGCCTGACCTTCCCAGGACGCCACGCGGGCTGGGGCGACACGGGAAGACGCCTCTGCAGTGACTTTCCCCGGGTTTTCTAGGGTGGCTGGCTCCACAGACAGGCGCCCCCGGGAAAGAGGCAGAAACCCCGACATCAGGCTGGCCCAGGCTCACGGACGGGCACATGTGGCGCATGCGTGCTCACACGCGCAGCCATGCGCACGTCCCTCCCACAGACACGCCCCTGCTGGCATGAGGAGGTGGTCCAGGGCCGGCAGCAGGGATTTAAGGACGCAGACGATCCTACCCGGATCTGGCGACACACGCACAGCCACACACCAAACATACACTCGTCTGAGCACACGCTGATGCAGACATCCCTCCCCGTACGCTGTGTGTGCAAATTTGTGTCCTCTGCACACATGCAGACTGGAGGAAGGGGGTCACTGGTGTCTACAGGTAATGCCATGTCTCCTGAGGAATGTTTGGCTTTGCCCCTGGGAAGCCGGAGTTGGTTTGCACTGTGTTAAGGTGTGGTGGGTGCTCTGAGAGGGATCTGATGTTCATATCCTTGTTCAAATACACATGTGCAAATATGTTCACAAGCACGTGCACAATTTCCAAGGAATGGAAAAAAGGGATGTCCGTGTGATCACCTAACAAAACACCCAAAGCAGCGTGAGGAGCGTGATGTCTGCGACAGGAACAAGGGTGACCAGGGTTTCCGGGACAAACGTCCTCGCCGAGGTCCAGAAGGAAACCATGTCCCCCGCTGAGGCTGCCTCGTGCAGGACGTTCACTTTACGGTGCCCTAGGCCAGTGCCAGCTCTGCTCTGGCCCTTGAGGCCCTCCCCTTGCTCTGGGGCTGAGGCCCACAAGAACTGGTGTTTTTGTCTTGCCAATTTGTACAGAGTTGTCCTAGGGGCTGGGCCAGTCCGGAACGGTGTGCCCAGCCCCTGCCCAGGCTCTTGGAGGAAGCAGGTGCTTGGGATCCAGGGAGGAGTGGGCTCCAGCGGCTTCCTGTTTCCGGCCGCGGGTCAGCTCTGCCCCTGTGCTCACATGGCACACCATGAGGTGTGTGGCGCTCCGCGTTCCCAAAAGGGACCAGCGACAAAGCCACCCAGCTACCTTTCCCGGCACAGAGACGTGCGGAGAAACTGATTAAAATATGCGTTCACCTGATAAAACGGCTGGTCCCAGTCTGGAAATTAATTAATGCTAATAGTACACAATCAGAACTGCTTTTGGAAATCTTAGAACATTAACTAAAGTGTTCATCTTTTTATACATTTGCCTGAATCACAGAGACTAAAAGCTTCTCTTGCTCCATGCAAATGTGGAGGTGAGGGGCGGACAAACCCGGCCGTCCACAGGCTTCTGGTCGGTGAGCCCAGGCGCTGGCTGTCTGGGGGACACGAGGGCCCTCTCGGGCCTGGCATGGTGGGCACCTGAGCTCCGGGCTGGCGGAAGTGGCTTGGGGTCTGGGGACGGCACCTGTGCACGCTGTGCGGTGGGCAGAGGGCGGCGGGGAGGTGCTCAGGGCTCCCCAGACTGAGGTGTAGATGGGAGAGTTCTGCGGCTCCCAGGGCTCTGTAGAAGAGAGCAGCTTCACCAGGAGGGTGGGCCTCCCTGCCACTCACAGCCTTTGATACCACGCACAGCAAGAGGGGCCTTAGGTGCCCAGTGGACTGTGCCATCCTGTAGCACTCCTGGCATCTTGGCCTGACCACAGGCCCACTGAGTCACCACTTCAGAGCTGCTGGGCAGATTTGCCCCCGAGGAGCTCAGAGGTGGCGTAAGAGAACTTTAAAGGGCGGAGTGGTAAACCCCATAGATACAACCTGGGCAGAGGAGACACGGGAGACAGGGAGGCAGAACAGAGTCAGGAGAGCTTTCCCTCGTTTCTTCCCCTTGGGGGCCGTAGACGTAACGAGGAGGAACCTGGGTGAGCAGGCCCGGGCACACGGGATTCCTGGGGTGCCAGATCAGGCAGCATGCCCTGTGGGGAGCCGCAGGCCAGATCAAGAGGAAACCACACTGGTGGGTTAGCCGAGGTACTGCGTCCGCTGCACCCCACTCTGCAGGGTGATGCCCAGAAAGTTGTCTTTCTTAGGGGTGGGCAGGGCGTGCTCCCCAGCCCTGCCCACCTGTGGGCAGAGAGCTTCCTTGGGCACTGCGCATGGCTCCAGATGTGGGTATGCACTCTCCCTGGCATGGGAGGGCTCAGAGCCATGAGAGCCAGGCAGGGGCTGCCAACAGGGGCTGTGTCCATTGACCAGGGTCCACTCGTGGCTCCTAAAAGCTCCTCTGGTTTCCACTGCGGTCCTTCAAGGCTCTGATGAATGTACTTTATTTCAGTTTTGAATTTGCATGTATTTTAATCTCAAAAGCTGGAGTAGAATATTAAAGTACTTATTGATCTTTTTTTTTTAACTGTAATTTTAACCCCCCTGGCAGTGCTTGCCGGACACACGTGTACAGAGGAGATTTTCATTAAAACAGGATCATCTATCTTACAGTATTATTTTCTTGGTTGAGGTGAGCTCATTTTAAAATTTTAATTTCTTTGATCCCGTCTTAAAAATAGACTGTGATAAGATAAATATTAACATTTTAATAATAAAAAACAAACAACTGCGGATGTAATTCATTTTCTAGCACCAAGGGAAAGGGTGGCAGCTA
>PVIC010032797.1:0-20476 GCA_004025085.1 Thryonomys swinderianus | reverse complement strand
GAAATCAATAGATCACAGATAGACAATTCCCGGATCTTCTCTTTGGCATGAACACCTGTAGATGCAAATGAGTTCTAGAAAGTAGGACAGCTTTTATAGAGTGGAATATTTCTATAGGAAACTTGGTGTGGGAATGCGATGAGGGGAAGGAATAAATATGATACAGAAAGAAAATAAAAGAGCATGTATAAAGGGGGGAAGAGGGGGGAGTGGGTAGGGATATGGGTAAAAATGAGAATTAATTTGTGGCATATACTGGTACAAATTTCCCAATGTTATATGTGATTTTGAGATGTATATAAATTGTACCAATAAAGAATTCAATTAAAAAAAATTGCCTCCTTGGGCCAGAGATTATCTTAGTGGTTCCAGCGCCTGCCTCGGGAGCACAAGGTCCTGAGTTCAATCCCCACTAACCACATACAATGCTGGGCATGGTTACTCACGCCCACCAGCTATCAATACCACACACCACAGTGCTGGGCATGGTGGCTCACGTCTATAATCCCAGCACTCGGGAGGCAGAGATAAAAGGATTGCTGAGTTCCAGGCTTGCCTGGGCTACAAAGTGAGCTGAGGGCAGCCTGAACTACAAAGTGAGACTCTGTCTCAAAAAAAAAAAAAAATGCCTCCTCTACATTGTATAACAGAGAGCAAGAGGGAGCCAAGGACAGGAGAAAAGAGATTGAGAGAAGGCTTCAGCATTTGCAGCAGCTCGCAGGGAAACAGACTTTGGGTCTCACTCTTGGGGCTCCAAGAATTTGACAACCCAGCCTGTCTGCCCCGGCTGCAAAGAGCCAGGCCACCTCAGGAGAAACTGCAACAGGAGGCCCCCTGGACCATGCCCCAGTTGTAAAGAAGAAGGACCCAGAGCCCAGACCCCTCCTACCCCTGCTTCAGCAAGACTGAAGGGGCCCAGGGCACTTGCTGCCTTCTCCCTCTGGCTGGACTGTCATCTCCACGGAGGAGCCCTGGGTAGTTATGACCACAGAGGGAAAAGAAGTAAGCCTGCTGCTGAACACTGGTCCCTCTATCTCTCGGTCCTCTCCAATCCTGACCTTCTTCCCGCCACCACATTTCGGTAGACAGAATTACTGGAGAGGAGGTAATCCGCTATTTCTCCCAACCCTTAGGCTGTAACTGGGATGGCTTTTTTCTTCACTCACTGTTTTCTGATTATGCCTGAAAGCCCAGTTACCCTTCTTGGGAGAGATATCTTGTTTAAATACCATTATATCTATATATAGATATAGATATAGATATAGATAGATAGATAGATAGATGTAGATATAGATACATATATCTATATATATGCATCCAGGACAAGTACGTTGTCTTCCACTGTAGAAACAGATATAAACTCTCAAGTATTGGCAACTAAAAGTAGGATAGGCAGAACAATAAAAGCTGCTCTAGTACAGATCCATCTCAAAGATATTTTCCCCACCAAAGACAATATCTTCTAAAACCTGAGGTAAAAAAGGGATTATTGCCTATAATTGATAATGTGAAAAGGCAAGGCTTGCTTAAGGTCTATAATACCCCATGTAACACTTCAATCCTGGGAGTTTAAAAACCTAATGGAGACTGAAGACTAGTACAAGATCTTAGATTAGTAAATGAAGCAGTAGTGCCAATCCAACCAATGGTCCCTAATCTGTACACCCTTCTCTCTCAGATCCCAGAAGGTGCTAGTTGGTTTTCTGTACTAGACTTAAAAGATGCTATCTTTTGTATTCCTTTACATCCAGGTTCCCAGTTTCTTTTTGCCTTTAAAAACTCTCATGATCAGACCTCTTAGCTGACATGGACTGTTTTCTCTCAAGGATTCAAAGACAGTCCTCACCTGTTAGGGCAAGTGCTTTCCCATGACTTGGCATGTTTTAAATATTCCCAGGCCACAGTATTACAAGTAGATAATATATTAGTATGTGCTCCTTCAAAAGAACTTTGTAGCCAAGGCACTGGCACTCTTCTATATTTTCTAACAGATAGGGGTTATAAGGTTTCTAAATCTAAGGCACAACCTTGCAGCCCTGAAGTGAAATATTTGGGCATTATTATATCTGAAGGAACTCAGAGACTGGGGAAAGAAAGAATTGAACCAATTATTTCCTTCCTGCAGCCCAAACCCTAAAACAACTTAGAGGATTCCTAGGAATTACAGGTTTCTGTCACATTTAGATAGCAAGATATGGTAAAACTGTGCAACCACTCTATCAGCTTATAAGAAAAACCCCTTGTTCATAGCAGCTAGTTTGTGATAGCCCAATCTTTGAAACAACCCAAATACCCATCAACTGGAGACTGGATAAAAAAGGTGTGTGTTTTTTTATAAAATGGAGTATTACTCTGCCATAAAGAATGACAAGTTTCATTCATTTTTGTGCAAATGGATGCACCTGGAGGACACACTAATAAGTGAAATAAATAGATCCAAGACATTCAAATACCAGATCTTTTCTTTAGGATGAGAACCTGTAGATGTAGATGAGTTATAGAATGTATGACAGTTTTTGTGAAATAGGAAATATCCAAAGGGAAGTTGATGTGGGAATGTAATGAAGGGAAAGAATAAATATGATTAGGAAAGAAAATGAAAGAGCATGTATATAAAGGGTGGGGGGTTGTGGGTGGGTAGGGATGTGGCTAAAAATCAGAATTAACTTGTGTCATATACTGATACCAATTCCCCAATGTTGTGAGTGATTGTGAGCTGTATATAAAATGTACCAATAAAGAATTCAATTTTAAAAAAAGAAAAGAAAACCCCAAAAGGCAAAAACCCATATTTTAATCTGGAAACCTATTTCCCAATCAGCTTGCTGAAAGCTTAAACAAGCTCTTTTAAATGCCCCACCACTGAGCTTGCCAACAGGACCAAAGTTCAATCTATATGTTGATGAAAGGCGGGGCATGGCCTTGGGAGTGCTTACACAAGACCCAGGACCCACTCAACAACCTATAGAGTACCTAAGCCATGAGTTAGATCTTGTAGCAAAAGGATGGCCTGCATGCCTCAGAGCTGTAGCTGCAGTGGCTCTCTTGAAGCCAGAGGCATCCAACTGACTTTAGGCAAAGATCTTATTATATATACACCTCATAATGTGGTAGGGCTTCTTTCATCTAAAGGGAGCTTATGGTTATCAGACAGTGAACTCCTTAAATATCAGGCCTTACTTCTAGAAGGGCCAGCTGTTCAAATAAAGATTGTTCCTCCTTAAATTCTGCTACCTTTTTGCCAGGAAAAGAGGAACTTAAAGCTGAAAGACATAACTGTGAAGAGGTAATTCTGTGCTCATGTGGAGCAAGAAAAGATTTATTAGACACACTGCTTGTTAATTCTAATCTGTTTCTCTTTTGTGATGGCAGCTCTTTTATAAATAATGGGACAAGTAGGCTATACCAGATGCTTGAGAGTTCCTCTTTGTGCCTGGCACTAGTACACAGCTAACAAAACTCATAGCTTTGACCAGGGCTTTGTAACTCAGTGATATGTCTTAGTATTGAAATTAATAAAACAAGCCATCCTCCAAAAATCAGATGGCATTAGATATTTTACCTACAGCCTAACTGTACAATTGTAAAAGCTAAATGTTGTGTATATATCCCTGATCCATCCACTAATATTTCAACTTATTATGTTCAGAACATCAAACAACAGGTTGATGCTGTGGACCTTCTCTTTATCAATTCTGTGGGAAACTTTTCTGGGTTCATCCTGGTAAAAACAATTACTGGTTATATTCATAGTAATCCTGTTGGCTTTACTGTTTGGTCCATGTTTTCTTAACTGCCTTCTTATTTTTGTCTCCTCCAAACTCTATACGCCTACCCAAGATAACAATGCATGGAGTCTATCAAGAGCCTTTAGATAGACCTTCTGTGGAGTGACCCTGACTGCCAACTATAACTATAACACTCTCCAGCCTGAAGAAGTCAGATCGCTCTTTACCCATTGCCCCTCATGGCAATTCAGGTACCTCTTCAGAGGGGGGAATATTATAGGTAGAAAAGTGAGCTAAACATGTGTTAGGCAGATAGATAGGACTGGCCCTCAGAAGGAAGCAAGAAAGCCAATTTGGAGGTTAGCGTTGCCAGAGGGGAAAAGCTATCCCACCCATGTAAGACAAACAGCCATGATTGGTATTCTAAATAGGCATCCCCAGATGTTCTAAAGAGGCCACCAGCCTCCCTAGGATTAAGCAATAGCATTTGATATTCCAAAATGGGTGCCAGTCTCCTGGGGTGGAGGGCTAAGACTTTAACCCACCTCCCCAAAAAGAGTTCATGGTGTTTCCTATTTTGTGTGATTTCTCATTGTATCAATGTTCTATTGTATTTGCAATGTTACTGGTGGACTGTAATTTTGTCCCACTTTGGACCTGCCTCACCTGTGGCTCTGTTCCATAAATACTCCCTAAAAGAGGACATTCTGGGCTACCCACTTTTCTGGGTTCCCCCTTCTGTCTCTCTCTCAGGCAGAAGCTTTTTTAAGACCAAATAAAATTTTCCTACTCAAACCTCTGTCATACCTAAAATTCATTCTTTGATTTTTAGAGAACACGAACTCATGTTTCTCTAAGCCTTAATTCCCCTGTGTCAGTATCTTTATCTTCTCTCCCAGTAACATACAGAATGCTCCTTTCTCTTGGCACATGTGTGTGTACATACGTGTGTGTGTGTCTGTGTGTGTGTTTGTGTCCAAGGGTGATGATGACTATGGCTACTAATCCATATCCTATACAAGGAGAAAATTCTCTAAGACACACAAAAAAATTCTCAAAAATATTCATACTTAAAGCTTTGTAAAAAATTACCAGCTGCAGACCACTCCTGTAAAGGTGCCTTTAAAACCAAGTTCAGTTCTTTTGTTCTGGGGCTGGTCTGATCTTATCTGGCTTTTCTTCTCCTCAAACTGAATGAAGTTCCTTCCCCTTTCTCTTCCTTCTCAGGTAGTTTTGGCTCATAAACTTGAGCTGCTTAGTTGTAATTTGCTCTAACATGTCCTCTATCAAGAAATATAGCTGTGTATGCACCATCCTGAAGCTGGACAGAAGATGATTAGATTTCTGCACTGACATGTGGATCAAGGACAGGGGCTATGTAATCTCACTATTTCTCCAAATCCTATTCATTTGCTTTGAAAATGTTTTTTGAAAACTGTATCTTAAAAATTCATCAGCACTTTCATACTTTACGCCTTGCTACACCTGTTAAATTTTCCTTAAATTATTTATATATGAAAACATAATCACTTTCTAAAATATAAGACAAAATTATTTTGGGCTGACAGTGTATCTTATATATACTTTATAGTATATGAAACCTAGATTGAAAACTATATGATAATATAATGAATGAAACAAAATTTTATATGAGGGCCTAAAAATCTAATAATTTTATGGATAACATTATTTCCATATATTAACTGCATTATGATTTTTTTTTTTTGAGACAGGGTCTCGCTTTGTAGTTCAGGCTGGCCCTGAGCTCACTGTGTAGCCCAGGTAAGCTTTGAACTCAGCAATCCTCCCGCCTCTGCCTCCGGAGTGCTGGGATGACAGGCGTGAGCCACCACGCCCGGCTGCATTATGACTTCTAAGTATAGTTGGAGGTATGCCTTGGCCCAAATTTGTACTTTATTACCATGACTCCTTCCGTGTTTTTTTGGAAAAGAAAGTCACTCTTCATTAGAGTCAATAATATACTGTACACTTTAAATACTGTATCCTTCTCAAATTTCAAAATAACATTAAAATGTATTAAAAAGATCTGTTTGGGCCAGAGATTTAACTCAATGGTTCCAGCGCCTGCCTCACAAGCACAAGGCCCTGAGTTCGATCCCGGTAACCACATATAATGCTGGGCGCGGTGACTCACGCCCACGAGCCGTCAATACCACATACCACAGTGCCGGGCGTGGTGGCTCATGCCTGTAATCCCAGCACTCGGGAGGCTGAAGCAGGAGGATTGCTGAGTTAGAGGCTTGCCTCGGCTACATAGTGAGCTGAGGACCAGGCTGAACTACAAAGCGAGACCCTGTCTCAAAAAAAAAAAAAAAAAAAGATCTATTTTTCTACTCATATACTTTTGTTATCTCATGTGTGAGATTTCTATACCAAGCAGTTCTCCAATTCTGCAGACACCAACTATGTGTCTTAAAATTTAATTTGGGTATATGTGGAGTTAGCGCAAACCTCAACGATTAAGGCCTCAGTCACTTAATACTGCCTATCCCTAACCATATGTAGTAACTCATGTGGTAATGTAATAGGTAGTAAAGCTAACTAGACATGTGGTAGGCAGATAGATAGGACTGGCCCTTGAAAGGCTTGCAAGAAAGAAGACCCTCAACAAAAGTAAACCATCAATGAAAAACCACACTCCCAGATAGAAAGGACCTGCCAACCTCATTCTCCTCCTAGGATGGAGGGTCAAGATCCAGATCCACCCCCCTCCCCAGGAATGCAGTGACTGCAAATTCCCCAGGGTAGAGGGCCAGGAGTTTGGCTTACCTAGAAAAGTCACCTGACAAAAAACCTTATACTACACTTGCTATCTGACTTGATTCCTCATTGGACCCCACTTGATCAATACTGCTTAAGCAACTATACTTGTTGTAATCCCACTGGTGAACTATGGTTAGTCCATTTCTTTAAAATCGTACTGAAAGGCCCCACTGTACTCACTGGTTAGTTGTAGTCAGTCCACCTTCTTGAATCTTAGTAGCAGACCCCTATTTTCAGCCCACCCCACCCCACCTCATTATTTCAGTCCATAAATTTCCCCTGGAAAAAGCAATTCTGGGTTACCCACCTTTCCGGGTTCCCCCTTCTGTCTCTCTTAGGCAGAAGCTTTCTTTCTCAATAAAATTTTTCTATTTAAACCTCCGTCATTCCTAAAATTCATTCTTCAATTTTAGAGAACACAAACTCTCATTTCATGCTGAGAGCTAAACCTTGCTCCCTTGTATCAGTTACATGGCAGTAGCCTGGAGTAGCTAAAATGAAGATTCTCATGGTCTCTTTTCAGGTTTGGTCATTTGTTATAATGGCTCACAGAACACAAGGAAACAGTCAAGTTTTCTAATTTATTATAAAATATATAAATAAAGAGCCAAATGGGGAGGTAATTAGCACAACTGGGAGGATCCTAAGTGCTAGAACTCTCTCTGTTCCGATGTTCTCAAAACTTAAGATGTGTTCTTCAGCCTGTCAGCTTAATGAACATCATTTTTGAAGGTTATTTTTATGAGTGAATGAAACTTTACATAAGAATGATAGGTCATTGGTGATTCCCTGGATCTCTGCCTCTCTTCCAGTCTGGAGGCTGGGGGTGGGCTGAAAGTTCTAAACCTTCATTCACAATTTTTCTTCTTCTGGCAACCTCAGCTGCATCCTGATGTTATTAGAGGTCCCCAGCCCTCAGCCCCTCATTAGCAAACAGAAGAGCTTCTGTTTGAAGAACTGAAGACTAATACCAACTATTAAAATAAAATGTTACTGTTATACCTAGAACTCAGGGAATAACAAAGGTTTTAGAAAACTTCAAGAGTTCTAAGCATTCTGGCAAAGGATGGGGAAAGGAACCAAATATATGCATTCCTTACTACGTCGCAGGTATTTATACACATCTACTATGGCAAAACTACTGATGGGTACCATGGTCACAAAGCCAGCAGAAAGATGGAAGAGAATCAGAGTCTCAAAGAAGAAAATTCCCATTAGAATTTAGCAATCCTCCTGCCTCTGCCTCCTGAGAGCTGGGATTACAGGTGTGAGCCACTACACCTGGCATTGTGGTATGTGGTCCTGATTGCTGCTGAGTATGAGTCACCACAACTGATATTGTTGTACGTGGTTAACAGGACTGAACTCAGGACCCTGTGCTTGCTAGGCAGGTGCTGGAACCACTGAGTTGAATCTTCGGCCCAGAATCTATGTTGTTTGTTATTAAGGCAGGCATAATAGAGGACAACAAAACATGTTGTACACAACTCCCCACAATGAATATAATTACTAGCTACTGCAAATCTGCACTAATGAAAATAAAAATTAAATAAATAAGATCAAAGTAGAGAGTTCTGGAAAATCATTGAGAAGTGAAATAAAAGAATATCTTACCTTTACAATGATTCTTTTCAGCTTTTAATTGTATATGTAATTTTTTAAAAGGAACAAGTCTCAACACATTTTCTTTTAGGGTTAATCATTTCTTAAAGTATGTTTTGAAATAAACATTTGATTTTTTGCAAAAAGGAAAACATTTAGTTTATAAAATTATTTAAATATTATTTAAAGATATAAGTTGATTTTTCCAATGAGATTTATTACCTTGGAAGTATCTTCCAAGATTTATCCACAGGGTTTTATTCTAGCCATGACTTTTGGACAGCAAGAACATGAACACCTGTTCAAACTCTCAGGCTATAGAAAAAAGAAAAAGACATTATCCCCAAGGTTTGAATTGTACTGACAGAGCACTACAGAATCTGCATTTGTGTTTTAAATAGCTGTACTGCCAATAATTTACATACCATAAAATAAAATCATTACACAAGAACAACTCAAAAATTCTCAGTAAATTTATAGAAACTTTGGCAAAGGACTCTATCCAATTTTAGAACATTCCCGGGGCCCAGAGTTCTTTCATGTCCATTTACAGTCTCTTCAGCTCATACTGCTAGCTCCACTTTCTTTCTTTCTAAATGTGCATTTTTCTGGCAATTTCATTTAAATAGTATAATACAATATGTGATTATTTTGCATCTGGCTTCTTTTACTTTGGATAATACATTTGGGTTCATCAATGTGAGTATCAGTGGCTTATTTCTTTTTGTTGCCAAATAGTATTGTTTGTAATCCTTTATTTTGTTCAGTGACTTACGCTACTTTCAGATTAGTTTTTGACTACTGTAACTAATGCTATAATAAACATTTATGCCAAATTTTTAGGTAGATATATTTCATTTCCCATAGGTTTATACCTCAGAGTAGAATTCCTAGGTCACATAGTAACTATATGTTTCAACTTTAAGAAAGTTTGTAAAAGTGACTAAACTTTATATTCCCAGAACTATAATGAGAGTTCTAGTTTCATCACATCCCCTCCAACAATTGATAGTGTTAAGCTTTTTATGAAAGCTATTTTTTTTTTGAGACAGGGTCTCGCTTTGTAGTTCAGGCTGGCTCTGAGTTCACTATGCAGCCCAGGCAAGCCTCAAATTCAGCAATCCTCCTGTCTCTGCCTCCCAAGTGCTAGGAATACAGGGGTGAGCCACCACACCTGGCTAAAACTATTTTTTAATAGAGTGCATTGGAGTCTCTTTAAGATTTTAATTAGCAAACCTTTACAGACTAATGATAGCGATTTTTAAAAAATATTCCATTTAGCTATTCATATGAAATGTCTTTAAAACTTTTTGCTTCCTTATCAACAGGCTGTTTGTCTTTTTTATTCATTTATTTGAGAGAAAGTCATAGCTGTGCCTGAACTCACTATGAAGCCAAGCTTAGCCTCCAACTCAGAGCATTCCTCCTGCCTCTGCCTCTTGAGGGCTGGGATTACAGGTTGTGAGCCACCACGGCAGGCAATGTGACATGATATACTTGGGATCAAACTCAGGGCCTTGACCTTGCCAGGCAGAAGCCAAAACCACTGAGCTAAAACCCTGGCCATGTTTGTTTTTTTTATTACAGAACAATAACAATATTTTTAATCTTGAAGGAAAATATTTTATCAGATATATAATTGCTATATTCTCCTACCATGTGGCTTATCCTTTAATTTTTTTCTGTGGTGTTTTCTGAAAAACAAAAATTTTTGATTTGGAAGAAGCCCAATTCATGAGTTGATTTTTCTTTAAACACTTGCTTTAGATAACATTAGTATGTATAGTAACAAAGATTTTCTATTTTTCCTAGTACTTTTATAATTTTGCTTTTTCATGAAAACCTGTGATCTACATTAGGTTCATTTGTCCATAGGTAGTATTAGGAAAAATCTGAATTCTTTTCTGTCTTTTAAAGATTTGCACATGGGTGTTCTTAACTTTCTGAAGAAACTATCCTTGAAGTAGAAGAAAGGATACAGAAATGAACCCACAAATATGGGGGGATAGACATTCTTTAAGAGGGCCATTCTACGACCCTACCTCTTGCATTCATACCTTCTATTATCCCTTTCCAAAATGAATCCGGATTGGTTTTTTGATTTCTTCACTCTGACATAACTATTTTTTTCTTACATTTCTGGTACTGAATCTGTCCAACTTTCTGGGTTTCTGTCCTCTTAATTGCTTACAACTTTAGAGAAGAGGGAAATTAGTTCCCGTTTGGCCTTCTACTCCTAGGTCTCTCTCTCTTTACCTCTTGTTCCCACACCCTCTCCTGTCTTCTAGTCAAAACCCATACCCAGAATTAAAAGGCTCTCTGTCCTAATTATTCTTCTGTATTATCATAAGAAGGTGTGCAAAGTCTCCAGTGCCCTTGCAGCTCTCAGTTAGTACTATTTTATATAAGTCCCTTTAGCCTCTGTTACCCTCCGGCATACATGAGGTTCTTGAGATTTATGTGGTCTTTATAAGTCTGCTAAACCTATTTCTAAGCATTCATTCTCCTTCTGTCTTCCTACCTCGCTGACTACCCAATGACCTTTTATTCCCAAAGGGTACGGCAGGTACATTTAAGACCTGCATGTTGTATACACATTGCTGATTCATTCTAAATTTTGGCATATGGACGTAGAGGTAACTCATGAGTTCAAAGTCTTCAGAATAGGAATTATCAAAACTTTTCATTTACTGTGTTTAACACTGTTGCTGCTACTGATTTTATTATGGTAACAAAGACAATATGATTGTTCTGTTCAAATACCTCCCATAATGTGCCAGAAATGAGAACTCTCAAGGGTCATTACAGATTCAAGGAGAACAACTCAGGAAGGTGCCACTTTCAAAGGGTCCCAATTAACAGAAAGAAAGAGACATACAACAAACATTGCCCTGAAACCAGGAAAGGAATTAAACAAATACCATTAATAACAACAAAGGAATAGAAGTAAGAAAATATTCAAAAAGCCAGATCACCACCACAGGGAAATTCAGGGAAAAGGGAAATAGAGCAAACTGAAACTCAAACACCAGGACTCTCTGAGATGCTAACAAAAGCAGATCTAGTAAAACAGAAATCAGAACTCATCTCTGAGGGAAAACAAAGACACTGTCCGCAGTGAAGGACATCATTAAAGAAGAGATCAGCGAGATGATAGAATCTAAGATAGCAAAAGCAATGGAACCTTTTAAACAGCTTCAAGCAGAGCTCTAGGTGATGAAGAAGGAAAAGGAAAGTTTGCTAAGTAGGATGAAATAAGCAGAGAACCGAATTTCAGACCTAGAGGACAGGATAGCAGCCAATGAACAGGAAAGACATAATCTATGGAAAAGGGAAAGGGACCATGAGAAATCAATCCAACAGCTTCTAGATGATTCAAAGAATAACAAAAGACTGATTGGAGACTGAGGAAGCAGGAGACAGTGCAAAAGACATAAAAAAAAAGTTTGTCAGAGACAATGGCAAAAAACTTCACAGGAAAAGAAATGGACATACAGATAAATGAGGCCTATCGGACTCCAAAACACCATGACATAAAAATATCTACACCTAGACATATAATTATCAAGGTTCCAGAAACACAACAAAAGAATGAAATACTGAAAGCAGTTAGAGAAAGGAAGAAAATCACCTACAAAGGGAAGCCCATTTGGATCACAGCAGACTTTTTAACACAAACAATGCAAGGAGAGCGTGGAGGGAAGTGTTTCAAGCATTGCTGGAAAACAACCTCCAATCTAAACTGATGTATCCTGCAAAACTATCTTTTAGAATAAAAGGGAAATTAGATACTTCCATGACAAAGAACACCTGAAAAACTTCACAAATATGAAATCTGCACTCCAAAACATTCTAAAGAACATCTTGGACAAAAGCACAGAAAATTCCATACCCATGAGACCCAGGAGAGTGAATTCATTGGGGCAAACAAGAAACTAAATAGAAAAGGGGAAAAGCAAAGAAGAAAAGAACTGAGAACAGGGAAACATGGCAACTCTGAATATGTCCATATCAGTCATAACCATTAATGTCAATGGACTCAATGGGCCAATTAAAAGACACAGACTAGCATCTTGGATCAAGAAGCAAGATCCTGCCAGGCATGGTGGCTCACGCCTGTAATCCCACCACTCGGGAGGCAGAGACAGGAGGATTGCTGAGTTTGAAGCTTACCTAGGATACATAGTGAGCTCAGAGCCAGCCCAAACTACAAAGTGAGACCCTGTCTCAAAAAAAAAAAAGAAGAAGAAGCAAGATCCTACAATCTGCTGCATACAGGAAACACACCTAATTCAGAAAGAAACCTACAGACTGAAAATAAAAGGATGGAAAACAATCCTCCATGCCACAGGAAACTGCAAAA
Organism: Thryonomys swinderianus; assembly: GCA_004025085.1. Taxonomy (NCBI): domain Eukaryota; kingdom Metazoa; phylum Chordata; class Mammalia; order Rodentia; family Thryonomyidae; genus Thryonomys; species Thryonomys swinderianus. The sequence goes on along the minus strand of PVIC010032797.1, from coordinate 7,999 downwards.
AAGCAGGAGTGGCTATCTTGTTTGCAGACAAAATAGATTTCAACCCCAAACTGATTAAGAGAGATAAAGAAGGTCACTATATTCTCATGCAGGGAACTATCTAAGAGAAAGAAATAACAATCATAAATATTTATGCACCAAACTCTAATGCACTCAACTATATAAAACAAACATTAATGGACATGAAGAGTCAGATAACCACTAATACAATAGGAGTAGGGACTTCAATACTCCACTATCACAAATTGACAGATCAACTGGACAAAGAATCAATAAGGAAATGCTTGAGCTAAACCAAACTTTTGAACAAATGGACTTAATAGATGCTTACAGAGTATTTCACCCTTCAAAGAGAGAATATACATTCTTCTCAGCTGCTCATGGATCATTCTCCAAAATAGATCATATCCTAGTTCACAGAACAGGCTAAAGTAAATGCAAAGGAATTGAAGTTATCCCCTGCATACTATCAGGCCACAGTGCCTTGAAACTGGAGCTCAATAGCAAAAGAAATTCCAAGATCCTCACAAACACATGGAAATTGAACAACAGTCTGTTGACCAACCAATGGACCACAAAAGAAATCAAAGAAGAAACAGTTTCTACAATTAAATGATAAACCCAGTAAAACATACAGGAATTTATGGAACAGAATGAAAGAAGTTTTATGAGGGAAATTCATAGCAGTGAATGCCTACATCTGGAAAATAGAGCAAACTCAAATAAACGATCTAATGATGAGCCTCAAACTATTAGAAAAAGAGGAGCAAGACAAATCCAAAGCTCATACCATGGAGGAAATCATAAGGATCAGAGCAGAAATTAAGGCAAGGGAGACTGAGAGAACAATACAAAGAATCAAGAAACTCAAGAGTTGGTTCTTTGAAAGGATAAATAAAATCGACAGACCAAACTTATCAAACAAAGGAAGGAAAAGGCTCAAATCCATGCTATTAGGAATAAAAGTGAGGAAATCACCACAGATCCAATGGAAGTCCAAAGGATAATAAACACATACTTTGAAAATTTGTACTCCAAAATGATGGAAAATCTAGAAGAAATGGTTAGATTCCTAGACACATATGAACTTCCAAAGCTGGATATAAATATGTTAAAGAAGATATAAATCAAAGAGGATATAAATATGTTAAACAACCTGATATCAATCTGTGAAATTGAAAATGTAATAAAAAACCTACAACAAAAAAAAGCCCTGGTCCTGACAGTTTCACTGCTAGATTCTACAAAGCTTTTAAAAAAAACTTAATGCCAGTACTTCTCAATCTTTTAAATGAAATTGAAAGGGAAGTAGTACTCCCCAAATCATTCCTTGAGGCAACCATTACCTTGATTCTAAAGGCAGAGAAAGACTCCACCAAAAAAAGAAAACTACAGGTCAATCTCTCTAATGAACATTGATGCAAAAATCCTCAATAAAATATTGGCAAACAATACAGAGAGGTATCAAGAAAATAATAAACCCTGATCAAGTCAGATTTATCCCAGGGATGCAAGGCTGGTTTAACATACATAAATCAATAAACGTAATACACTATATTAACAGACTCAAGGACAAAAATGATATTGTCATCTCAATAGATGCAGAAAAAGAGTTTGACAAAATCCAACACCCATTCATGATCAAAACAGAGAATCAAAATAGATGGACTTTATCTTAATCAAATACAACCTATTTATGAGAAACCAATAGCCAGCATCACACTAAATGGGAAAAACTGAAAGCTTTTACACTAAGATCAGGAATGAGACAAGGATGCCTGCTGTACCACTCTGGTTCAATATAGTGCTGGAAACATCAGCCACAGCAATTAGGCAAGACAAAGAAATAAAAGGAAGAAAGATAGGTCAGGATGAAGTTAAACTGCCATTATTTGGCAATGATATGATTCTCTATATAGAGGACCCTAAAAACTCAACCAAAAGACTGCTAGATTTAATTGCCAAATTTAGTAGTGTAGCTGGATCAAATGCTCAAAAATCAACAACCTTTGTATACACAAATAACACTCACTGAAAGAGAAACGGGGGACCTAATCACTTTCACAGTAGCAACCAGAAAAATGAAATATCTAGGAATCAATCTAACAAAGGAGGTGAAAGACCTCTACTCTGAAAACTACAGGACTCTGAAAAAGGAGATAGAAGAGGATATCATAAAATGGGAAGACATCCCTTGTACCTAGGTAGGGAGAACCAACATCGTCAAAAAGGCTATACTCCCACAACTACTATATAGATTCAATGCAATTCCAATGGAAATCCCAACACCACAGAACTAGAGAAAATCATCCAAAAATTCATCTGGAACCACAAGAGACCTAGAATAGCAAAAGCAATTCTAAGCAACAACGACATGGCAGGGGGTATTACAATCCCCAACTTAAAACTCTAGTATAAAGACACTGTGATAAAAACTACATGGTACTGACAGACCCAAGGACCATTGGAATAGATTAGAAGATCCAGAAACAACTCCAGATACACTAAGCCACCTTATCTTTGACAAAGGAGCCAAACATCCTTAATGGAGGAAAGACAGCCTCTTTAACAAATGGTGCTGGAAAAACTGGGCTTTAGCCTGCCAAAAACTAAAGCTAGATCTATCTCTTTCACCGTGTAGTAAACTCAAATCACAGTGGATTCGAGATTTAAACATTAAGACAGAAACAATAAACCTGCTGCAAAACAGGTTAAGTAAAACTCTTGGAGACATTGGCTTAGGCAGAGACTTTAGGAACATAACCTCTATAGCATGAGAACTAGCAGAAAGAATCAACAAATGGGATCTCGTCCTCCTAAAAAGCTTCTGTACAGCAAAAGAAACCATGGGCACTGCTAAAAGACAACCAACAACGTGGGGAAAAAAGCCTTTACTAGCTGTTTGTCAGACAACAAGCTACTATCTAGCATATATATGGAACTTAAACAAAGCAGTCCCCTGACGTTTAAAGACCCAGTTCAAAAATGGGCATCTGAAGTGAACAGACACTTCTCAGAGGCAGTCAAAGCAGCCTAGAAGCATATGAAGAAATGTTCAACATCACTGGTCATTTGAGAGATGCAGATGAAAACAACACTGAGATTTCATCTTACTCCACAAAGAATGGCTGCCATTGTGAAATCAACCAGCAATAAATGCTGGCGAGGCTGTGGGGAGAAAGGAACCCTTCTCCACTGTTTGGTGGGATTGTAAACTTGTACAATCATTGTGGAGATCAGTGTGAAGATTCCTCAGAAAACTAGGATTAGAGGTCCCATTTGACCCTGCTATTCCCCTGCTAGGAATATACCCAAGGGAACTAAAAGAGTCATATTGTAAAGACATACGTACACCCATGTTCATAGCAGCTCAGTTTGTGATAGCCCAATCTTGGAAATAACCCAGATGCCCATCAATTGGGGACTGAATAAAGAAGATGAGTGGGTTTTTTTTTTTGCTAAAATGGAATATTACTCTGCCATTAAGAATGACAAGCTTCATTAATTTATGTGCAAATGGAAACAGCTTAAGGAGACACTAATAAGTGAAACAAATAGATCACAGATATGCAAATACCATATCTTTTCTCTGGTATGAGAACCTGTAGATGTACAGAGTTCTAGAATGTATGATAGATTTTTTCAAACAGGAAATATTCAAAGGGAATGTGGTGGCAGAACGTAACAAGGGGAAAGAGTAAACATGATTTGAAAAGAAAAAGAAATAGCATGTATACAAGGGGTGGGGGTAGTGGGTGGGTAAGGATATGGGTAAAAATGAGAATGAACTTCTCTCATATACTAGTACAAATTCCCCAATGTTCAGGGAGATTTTGAGCTGTATATAAAATTTACCAGTGAAGAATTCAATTTTTTAAAAAGAGAAAAAATAGAGTATGGCACACTATTTTGTCTGACATTTCAACTTGTTATTTAAACACTTTACTGACTTTTCAAACTTACTGCACATTTTAGCCTATTGTAGTTCCTTTTATTTTCCAAGTTTCTATTTACTACAAGTTTCCTTTAATTCATTAAACAAGGTCTAATAGTCACTTCCAATTGCTTCCCTGCTCAATCCATTGCCTGGGCTATCTCTGTTATTTTCCATTGATTTTCATTTTTCTCTGTAGACATCATCACACTTAGGTTTCATTGCCTGGTCTGTTATTTTTCTTGACCATTGGATAATGTGGATAATAAGCATGTAATTCTACAATTTATTTTACTATTATGAGATTTTTTGGTTTTAAAAGATTTTGGTAAGTAACCAATTTTGGCTAACTGCAAAATCTGTTTCCTTTGCAGTATAGACACTACTCAATGTTTTAAGGGAGGTAAATCAGTTATTTTGACAGAGTATACATTCAAACACTGGAGCCAACCAGAAGCTCTCCCTTCTGCCATCCAAACTGTGGATGAATTACCTACAGCTATGTAACTATGAGCTGAATTATCTCTTCAGTATTTGGGTTTGGGAACGCAATGAAGACCCAACAAATTCACAATTCTCCCAAAGGTTTTTGTTTTTCTGGACTCTCTGAAATCTTCTATATTATGCTATATATATATATATATATATATATATATATATATATATATATATATATAATGCTATATATATATACACACACACACATACATTATTTATGGAAGGGACACATTGTAGGAAATGAGACAGTGTGTGAAAACCATAGAATTCACGTGTATTTGTACAACCAAAGCTGACTGCAGTGCCACTAGGTGACATCATCTTAAGGGACCACTACAGTACATCCTGTCTGTTGTTAATGGAGGCATCACCATGCATTACAAATCTGCTTGTAATGTACTAAGATTCTCTACTACATGCCCCAAATAAATTCTGCCTCCTCCAGAGTCAGGTAGAGGAGGCACCTGTTCAACTGTTAAACTTTGGGTTTTTAGTGCTAAAAGCACCTGAGCCAGAATGAATGAGGTCAAAAATCCGCAAATAAAGAAACCACTATTATCTTTCTTACCTAATGTGGTGGCAAATTTCAGGAATAAACACTTTTCAAGGTCTTATCTACCTCTGGTCATTTTTCAGTGCACTGATGTATTTGGCTTGAATAGCATCAAATTTTATTTTAGCTTTCTCAGATGAATCAGTCAAAAATGTCTTACTACTGAAAGTAAAGTCACTCTGCAAATATTTTCATTTACTAATGAAAATCTAAGAACTTAACATAAGAACATATAAGAGGGATAACAAAAGAACATAACAGGGATAAGAAATATTTTTTAGAAAGTAGAAAAATCTAAATATATAGCAATTAATGATTTACAAAATATCTTGTGGTCTAATTTTTAAAAGATAATAATACTATGTAGCCATTATACATAATGTAAGTGTAACTGACAGGCTTTCTGGGTTCATATAATATATTGTGTTTATATCATTAAATTTTCTATTTCTTCACCCATGTAAGTCATATACTTCTCTAAATACTTTCTTGTAAGTATGGATAAGTCACGTTAAACATTTCTTCTGATAATTCTAACATCTGGGCCATCTCCAAGTCTGGTGCCATTCACAGGAAAGTATAATTAGGAAAGGATATCCATCCTTGAGATGGGACTATGTTGGAGACAGTGAATTGGGAGATGTTAATGTGGAAGATATACTGAGGGTAGAATTACAACCAGCTCTCCAAAAACTAATTGCTTATACTTAGTGGTAATGTGTCTGTGGCCGTTATTCTTCAATGGTGTACCTACCAATATCAATTTTTAGAGATGTGGTTTTCAATTTTGGTTGCATTATAGGATCATCCAGGGAGCTTTCAAAAACATAAGGATTCCTTGACTCTCTTCCAGGCCAATAGATTAACAATAGCTGGGAGGTTCAGGCACCTGTATTCTACCTCATAGCCAGAGCTAGCAACCACTGTCTTATAGCAGTGGGTTTTCAAATTAGTGTGTCCATCACTGACTTCAGGAAGTCTTCGAAAACACAAGTTACTGAATTTCATGGCCAGAAATTGCAGTGTATCTAGGCAGGGAAAGTACCCAGATGCCACTGTCCTTCAGCCAATGACCACCAGGAACATACCTGCAGTTAAACAAGTTCTTCTTATGGTTTGTAGTGAGGAAGAACTTAGAGAACCATGAATATCTCAGTAAAAAGGTGTTAGTAAGATTATACATGAAATTGAGTCTTGGGTTGAGTAATTTGAAGAAGACTTAAGATAGTGCTTATTGTAGATTTGGTGCTGTCGAAAAGGGGAGGGGGTACAACTCTATAATTAGGCATCTCAATAAATGCTACTTGTGAGGGAGGAAGACTAATGAAAGGATAAGCTGTATTTGTTAAGGAGGCCATAGCCATTTATTGTGAAAAAGAGAAATGGTGTCTGGCAGTTTGTATTCTGCACACTGACTTTTTAAAAAATCTACTTGGATAAAACTGTGAAATGGCCTTACTTTGTTTCATCAATCATAGTTTCAGAATAAATTTGTGGTTCATTTTCTGTGACACTGTTTTATAGCAAAATAACATGACCTACCACTTGGTGTGTGCTTCCAAATACTAGAAACTTTATTCCTTTTCCCCTTTTCCTTCCTCACAAGTTCGAGGTGATCCTAATATTACTTGTCTAGACATCTCCACACTTTGAGAACTGCTGAGTACCGTGATTTGAGACCTATGTTTGGAACAGGTGCACAAGAAAAAAATGCACAAACACAAGCTTGAAAAGGAAGAGCATAAAGCTCCAAGGGAAACAGAAAAAAATAAAAAATAAAAATAACATTGCCTAGCAGAAAATGTAGCCTCAGGAAACTCTAATCTGGTAGAGAATAATGCAGTGTACCAGTATTAAATGGATGAATAAAGCTAGCATCACTTAGTCATATCCTTTCTCTCAAACTCTCAGTTTCCTTCTGTGACCAACTTTCAGTCCTAGAGTTTTGACTCAGCCTTCTCTTTGCCTGGTAACAACCTTTCATCTCATTCTTATTCACTGGTCATGAAGTATTTAACATGTCCCTTCTGGCCTCTCCAGATCTTTCACGTGAAATTAACTTCAGTGGCACATGAAATTCATCTTGCTGTATTTTTTTCTTCAGTGCATCAATCACAATGCATAATCAGAATTTGGTCTTATGATGCCTAGTGTACCTGTCCCTCACACCACACTAGCAGCTCCCCAGGAGCAGAGACCATTGTGTCTCTCCTTAATCACTGTCTCTCACTGTTAAACTGGAAGGGAAAGGCTAACTTCTGGCCTTAGCATGCATTGAGTCATAAGAGTCTGTTTTCCTTTAACCAGTCCAATATACACTGTATTCTTTTAAAATTCAGTACTGCTTTGGCTTGACAATACTTTTCTGTTTTTCACTGCTTATACAGATCCCCTCAAATTTTATATTTTTATCCAATCATTTCAACAAAAATTATAGAGTGAGAGACTCTATGTAAGTATTAAAGATATTTCATTTCACCTTATAACAAATTATAATTTGTTTCCAGCCCTCCCTATCTGGATTCAATTTAACGACTGCTTTTTCAGTTGCTATTTTAAGTCCACCATTGGAAAGCGACTAAAGAATAATTTTAAAATAAAATTTTTTTCTACAAACATTTCATTTCTTTGATGTATTTTCTTGAGTTTGTTGTTTCAATTAAGTGTTACTCTAATATACTTCTCTTAACCCTTCTTCTGGAGCTGGGCTTCATATAGCACACTTTTTGGCTGTGTGTCTGGGATGGCAAGAAGGTATTGGCAAGAACCACATCCAACAGTCTCAAGAGTTTTGAATTTCCAGGCAAACTGAATCTGGATCAGATCTAGCTTAGCTGGCTCCTAAATTCTGAATGCAAATACCATTAAATGCTCATAAAATGGTAACAGAAGATTCTGTCGACAAAAAAAGTCTCTCACTGAACATCACTTTAATGAATTAAGTATAAATGAAACAGGAGGGACCCAGCAGCCCCGGGCCCGCCGTGCCGTGAGCCCAGCGGACCGGGGAACTT
>PVIC010032796.1:0-20498 GCA_004025085.1 Thryonomys swinderianus | reverse complement strand
TTTTTTTTTTTTTTTTTGAGACAGGGTCTCGCTTTGTAGTCCAGGCAAGCCTCGAACTCAGCAATCCTCCTGTCTCTGCCTTCCAAGTGCTGGGATTACAGGCGTGAGCCACCACGCCTGGCACTGTTGTATGTGGTATTGATTGCTGGTGGGCATGAGTCACCACACCCAGCATTGTATGTGGTTACTGGGATCGAACTCAGGACCTTGCGCTTGCGAGGCAGGCGCTGGAACCACTGAGCTAAATCTCCGGCCCCGAAATGCTTTATATCTTTAGCAATACTTCATTTTTTTTTTTTGAGACAGGGTCTTGCTTTATAGTTCAGGCTGGCCCTGAGCTCACTATGTAGCCCAGGCAAGCCTGGAACTCAGCAATCCTCCTGCCTCTGCCTCCCGAGTGCTGGGATTACAGGTGTGAGCTACCACGCCCAGCAGCAATACTTCATTTTGAAGTTTACTTTTTTTTTTGAGACAGGGTCTTGCTTTGTAGTTCAGGCTGGCCCTGAGCTCACTATGTAGCCCAGGCAAGCGTCGAACTCAACAATCCTCCTATCTCTGCCTCCCGAGTGCTGGGATGACAGTCGTGAGCCACCAAGCCCGGCACTGTGGTATGTGGTGTTGATTGCTGGTGGGCGTGAATCACCACGCCCAGAATTCTATGTGGTTACCGGGATCGAACTCAGGACCTTGTGCTTGCGAGGCAGGCGCCGGAACCACTGAGCTAAATCTCTGGCCCTGAAGTTTACTTTGATATTAATCTAGCACACTAGTTTTCTTATGATTAGCATTTATTTTCAACCTATATATTTATATTTACTAGTGTCTTATAAATAAGTTCTTATAACTGGGTCTTCCTGGCTAATCTTACAATTTATGCTTTTTCATATTTAAAAATTATTTTATCAATAAAATGAAAAATAAGTGTTTTATTATTTTAGCTTTTTTTTTTTTTTGAGACAGGGTCTCGCTTTGTAGTTCGGGCTGGCCCTGAGCTCACTATGTAGCCCAGGCAAGCCTGGAACTCAGCAATCCTCCTGTCTCTGCCTCCCGAGTGCTAGGATTACAGGTGTGAGCCACCACGCCCAGCTATTTTAGCTTTTTATGGTGCCATTATTTTACATATTTATAATTTGTGCCTTTTCACTGGAATTTTCAGTTCACTTATGCTATCTATTGGAGTTGAATGTTCTACCTTGGCTTTTGATTTCTATTTATCCCATCTGTTCTCTCTGTTCTTCCTTTCTTGAATTATTTTAGATGAACCCAAGTCCTTTGATATTCCATTTTATCTCTTCTGTTGTATGTTACCGAGTTATTTTGGTCTGGCATCGATTTGAAGTCCAGCGTGCTGCGATGCTCCTTAAGCCAGAGCATCAGCAAGGCTGGCTGGCCCGCCGCTCTGCCCGTGCTGTGCAGGTCCAGGCCTGCCGCCTGGAGGAGGGCAGCGCCAGGCCTCTGGGCACTCATGGCGCTGCTGCTGCCGCCTTTCCCCCAAGCTGGACAGTCCTTCATAAGGCCCAAATCTGCCTCTTGGGAATGTTTTCCCGGTCTGTCATACTCTTGGGCTTTTGCCCCCCTTTTTGAGACTTCCTTCCCATTGCTTTTGCGTAGGAGCGCGGAGGAGCTACCGTCCTTATGGGGTGGGGTCAGTCCCCACACCGCTTCTTGCCCGTGGGAGACTGGGGCCCTGCAGGTTACTTTAAGTTGAAGTAACTGCAGAGTATTTTAGCTCAGACTGGTGGTCTGGAGAGAACGGCAGCTCCCAGAGCTGTCCCAGTTCTTCCCGCTGCCTCCATTGGCCCCACCAGCAGAGACTCCCCAGCTCTCAGGTGGAGCTGTGCCCTCTTTCTGGACTTCACGTCAGGTGCATCACGACCTTGAGCTGCCAGGAATGTGTGGCAGATCCACAGCCTGTCACCCTCCTCTCTTCTCTGAAGAGCTGCCCAGCTGCCAGGATCGGGGTGCCCTGGCTTCTCTCACAGGTTAGCAGTGGGCACCAGGGCCACTGCTTTGATTTGTGTGTTTTCACTCAGTGTTCTTGGGTTCACCTTCCACTGGCTGTAGGTGCCAGACTCCCGCTGTCAGGGCTCCCACTTGCACACTGGCCACCTCTTTTCTGGGCTGTCCCCACCTCCCGCTACCTTGTCATACATAGATAGCAGCAATCAAAGCACATCTAGGCACACTGCTGGCCCTGCTCTGCCTAGAGCCACAGCTCCTTAGGAATATTTCCTGCCTTACAAGTTATCAGAGGCCACAGTTTCACCGAGGGCCACCTTTCAGCTTCCAGCAGACCTCTTCTCACAGGTGGCCACCCGGCCTCGGTGCCAGCTTGGTTTTGACATTTGTCATGGTGGTCTTTACAGCACAGACTCCTGAGGGACCCCGAGAGCCAGGTGGCCTTAAAGTCTTCCAGCATCTCCCATCCTCACTACATTCCCTCATGGGCTGGTCCTTCCTTTATAGCAGGGTGATCAAAAGGAATCACAGGTGCCTCCTGAGTCTCTGTTTAGGGGGGACGTGTGTCACTTCCACTCCACAGTGAGTCCCAGGGCTGGTCTGACAGCAGCTGCGGGTTGTGGTCAACTGCACAGCCTTTCAAACTCTTCTGCATGTCCTTGTATTGTCCTTGGGATTCTCTACATGGACAATCCTGTTATCTGCAAACACAAACGGTTCCTTTATTTTTACCAGAGAGTATCACAGAGAAGTACTTGAAACTTTAGGCAGAAGAAAATCAATGTATTCTGTCATGATAAGATCTTCCTTTAAATTTCAGCCTGACAATTGTGAATCGAACGCATGGTCAGTAAGAATGTTTCTGTGTTTGTAGGAGCTTTAGGAAACCTCTAATGTGGCCGAGGTGGAGATACAAGGTGACTGTGAAGAAGGATGCCAGAGGCCTCTGTGGATGAGTGCGTCCTGGCGGCGAGGGCAGCGACAGAGGCCGAGGCCCCCATGCCGGGCCCTGCTCCCCAGCTCCGGTTGGTGCCTGTCCACTAGCTGCAGCTTCCCAGATCACTCCCCCCCATTCTTCCAAACCTCCTCTTCATGTGGACTATAGAATCCAAGGGTTTTCAAGGGAATTGTTGCTCTTTGAAAATGTTACTAAATATTTCAGAATATTTGCCTTTCTGCTTTTTGGTTTCAAACAATAAGGCATTTACAGAGAACACACACTTTGAAGTGTATGTGATCTGCTTTTTTTATCATGTGAGCAATTCTAGTCCTCTGTTTAGAACATAAAAATTATTTCCACAGCAACTAATTATAGTGTAAGTCACAAATGTTGGATTACTATTGCTGGGAGGGAATTAGAAGCAGAGCTCCTTACTTTTAAAGTTCTTCCAAAAACTCATACAACTCAACAAAATGTAGGAAAGACATTATACAATATCCAGTGTAGATGTGAACCTTCCAAATCAGCTTTTATGTGACCAGCTTGACATGGATCGGAAGGGGATTATTTTCAGTCTCATACATTAAATCTTTATAAAACAATCAGCCAAGGGCCGGAGATTTAGCTCAGTGGTTTCGGTGCCTGCCTTGCAAGCTCAAGGTCCTGAGTTCGATCCCGGAAACCACATAGAATGCTGGGCGTGGTGACTCATGCCCACTAGCAATCAATGCCACATACCACAGTGCTGGGTGTGGTGGCTCATGCCTGTAATCCCAGCACTCGGGAGGCAGAGGCAGGAGGATTGCTGAGTTCCAGACTTGCCTGGGCTACATAGTGAGCTCAGGGCCAGCCTGAACTATAAAGCGAGACCCTGTCTCAAGAAAAAAAAAAAATCAGCTGAGCATATTTGTGTGGGTCTATTTCTGGTTTCTCCATTCTGTTCCACTGATAGGTGCATCTGTCCTTCTGCCACCATCACAGTCCTTTGACTGCTGTACGTTAAATCTTAGTAGAAGGCAGTGATCCTCCCAGTTTAATACACATCATGATTGTTTTACTTCTTCTGGAGTCTGTACCTTTTCATCTACATTTTAAAATAAGCTTCTCTATTAGATAAACACTATCTCAGTTTTAATATGGACAGCTTTATAAACTTTTGAATCAAGTTAGGGAAAACTGACACATTTGTGTATTGAGTCTTTCATACCATGAATATAGTACATCTCTTGATTTATTAGATGTCTGATTTCTTTCATCAGTATTTTGTAATTTTAAGCATAAAGTCCTGTACGTATTCATTTAGCAGAATGTTTAAGTAAAGATAACTCCTTAACTCACACTTGCATTATATTCTGGTAAACCCACTGTAAGAGGAAACATCATTTTAAAAGAAATAAATGGCATGTAGATCCGAAAGAGAGAGGCACTGTGCAAAGCTAGGGTGCTGAGTAGGCGAGTGTGCCAGGTGCAGCCGCAAGACATGTGGCATGTACAGCGCTCATCTGTGGAGGGTTTGGCACTGACTACGCCTCATCTGTGGAGCCTCTTGCTCAGGTGCACAGCACACTGCAAACGCTGGCTCTTTCCATGGAGACCACAGGGCTGACCAGGGCTGCAGCTTCCTGCTGCAGGAACAGAGGACAGCAGCAGGAAGAGGAGACCGAGGACAGAGGACAGCACCACCTACCAGTGGCCTGAGAAGAGTCGAAAACTCAAAACTTGTAGAGCGGTTTCTGCTGTCAGCACATGGTATTTACACCATGGTAAAGTTAAGATTTTTGCAAAGCAAGGACCATTCTATTTCATCCTCTTTGGAGTGATTAAAAGGTATTGTGTTTTACATTTTATTTTCACTGTCAGTTTAGAGATATGGTCAATTTTGTGTGTTGATCTTGGGTCTTGTTGAAATAACTTATTAGTTCTAGAATTTTATATATTCCATATATTCTTTGTGATGTTCTGGGATTTTCAGACATAGATGACATAGACAGTCATCTCATCTATAAACAGTTTTATTTCTTCCTTCCCAACTTATTTATTTTGGTTATCTTTTTTTTTTTTTTTTGTGACGGTCTCGCTTTGTAGTTCAGGCTGGCCCTGAAGTCACTATGTAGCCCAGGCAAGCCTCAAACTCAGCAATCCTCTTGCCTCTGCCTCCCAAGTGCTGGGATTACAGGTGTGAGCCACCACGCCCAGCACTGTGGTATGTGGTATTGATTGCTGGTGGGCATGAGTCATCACACCCAGCATTGCATGTAGTTTCCGGGGATTGAACCCAGGACCTTGCGCTTGCAAGGCAGGCACCAGAACCACTGAGCTAAATCTCCAGTCCTATTTTGGTTGTGTTTTGCAGTGACTGCAACCTTAATACTCAATACTCATAAGTTGTTTCTGGTCCCAGGAGAAAATCATTCTTCTCTTCATCATTAATTATGATGCAGTTGGCTGTTATTTTTATTTATTTATTTTTTTACCACAGATGTTCATCAAACTGAGGCTGTTCTCAACTATTTCTAACTTGCTGAGAATTATTTTTATCATGGATTGGTGTTGAATTTGTCAAATGTTTTGTCTGCATCAATTAGCATGATCCTATTTTTTGTTCTTCACCTGAACACAATGGAGTATGCTGATTTGCGGACATGTGCTGTATAATTCTTTTTATGTATTATTGGAATTGACTTACTGTGTGGGGGATTTCTGTGCTTAAATTCATGACTGACACTGGTCTGCAGTTTGTTTTACTTCTCGCCTCTCTGTCTGGTTCTGGCGTGAGCACTCATGTTGAATGAGTCCATAGATGAACTGGTGAGTGAACCCCTCCTGGTGTTTGGAAGACACTGTATGAAGCAGATGTCAACTCTTGTTCAGATGGTTAGTAAAATTCTCCAGTGAAGTCATTTGGGCCTGGGAGTTCTCTTTCAGGAGCTTTCGAGTTGCTAAGTGAATTCCTTGAAGAGTTACAGTAATAATGATTTATTTCATTTTGGCTGGGCTGTGGTAGTTGGTGGTTGTCAAGAAACAGGTTTTTGCAAAGGAAGGTGCTCCTTGTATTCCCTTCCTGTCCTGTGAAACTGGAGCTGGAGGGCTGTGGGCAGGGCACAAGAGGGCCAGGCAGAGCCCAGAGCTGAGGAGTGAGCAGGAGCCCTACTTAGGGGAAGTCCTTTTCCAGGCCTGAGAGAAGGGTAGACATGGTTAGGAGCAGCTGATGAGACTAAGTCCCGAGGACTCTGTGGCCTCCTCTTGAATGGGATGACTCACTTCTCGGGGATTCACTGCTCCTTTTGTGACTCTCCCCAGCATGTGGGCCGAGGGACCCAAAGGTGGTAGAGGGGACCAGGCAGTGATGGGGAGCAGCAAGCAGAGAGAAGGCAAAGGAGCGCTGGGCAGGCACAAGCAGGTTCTGATGTCTTCACTGCCCACTGCTCCATCCCTTAGACCTTGGCTGAGTGGCCGGCAGGTGCTGGGATGACACTTCAGTGCCCTTGAAGCTCACTGTGGTGAGGGTGGCACGTGACGGGTGGGGCAGGGAGCTGCCAGGGAGGCCTGGGTGGTTGGGCAAATGATGAAGGCAGCAAGGGCCACGTGTGGCTTTGCGGCTGCTCAGAGGTGGGGGCTTGCATCTGACAGAGGAGCCTGGCCAGGTGGAGGGCACTGGTGCTAAAGGATAGTGCTGCAGAGGAGAGTAGAGGGAGAGGACAGAGGAGAGGCAGCCTCTGCAGAGGGCAAGCGACAGCACTCTGCTCAGAGCTGGACCTGGCTCCTCACAGCACCGTGTACCACAGTATCACCTCACTATGGATGTCCAGGACCCTCTGCTGACCACGAACACAGTTTCCACAACTACCCACTCACAGGTCCAGGCTAGAGAATTAGTATAGTGAATTTCTCACTCCCTGACATTTTATAATATTTTAAATAGCTCCTGAATTTTATTATTCAAATGAGTCTTGTGGTGGTGGCTTTTTGGTGACACGGGGAAGTGTGAACTCTGCTGTATCCACTCATGTATTTGGCAAATCTTCTGTGAGCCCCATGCCCAGGGCACAGAGCTGGGCTGTGGCAGACGACAGGGGTTGGATGGGCAGCAGCACTGGAATGGCGGGGACTGGGCCAGGAGGCCCTGGAGGACACGTCTGCAGGCAGGTGTGGATGTGGTCAGGGAAGGGCCTCCTGGGTCCATGGTGGACAGAGCAGAGCGAGATGGGCAGCAGGGAAGCTGGACCAGCCGCGGAGGCCCAGGGAGCGAGCAGTAATGGGGTGGAGAGCAGCTGCTGCCTGCCTGGGATAGAGGGCCACAGCTCACTCTCATGGGCCTGCGAGTCTTCAGGAAGCAGTGACAATGACAGACAGTGTGCGAGGGCCAGGTCCAGGGCCTGCATGGGCAAGAGGAGGCTTTCGTGGAAGGGGCAGCTCTGGGGCTTCCTGAGCATGAGGGAGATGAGGGTGGGAGGGCGAGCCCCATGGGGGCAGCTGCACCTGCGCTGCCCAGGAAGCCAATGACTTTCCATAGCCCGTCCCCTGTCCTCCTCTTCCTCTCAGTACATCCTGCCTGTGGCTGGCAGTGGCTACCTGGCCCAGGGGAAAACCCTTAGCGATGCCAAAGAGAAAGCCAGGCCTCCTGTGGCAGAGCTGCATCAAAGGCCGCCGGCGCCTGGAGAGGTGCCTCTCAGACAGCAGTCACCCCACAGCCCAGCACTGACCAAGTGAGGGACGACAGACAGGACTCTGGCCTCTGCTATGGGGTGGCGGCTCCTGGGAGCTGCCCCTTCCTGTGTGGCTGCCACTGGCCAGTTCCCCGCACACCCGCCCATTCCTGTCAGTGGGGAAGAGCCACCCTTCTCCTGTAACTGGGAGACACTTGGGATCCTAGCCATCTGCCCTGCTTTTCAAAATGATTAACTCCTAGAGAAAATTTCTTTCTTATGAAAATAGCCTTAGAATAGCATCAGACTTGTCACATCAGGTTAGCATTCCTGCAGATCCGACAGTACTGCAGTTTGTTATCTTACCACTCTGAAGTCAAGGTAGAAAATACATCCTCTCTTTCTGGCTCCTGGAATAACTTCAGAAGTTCTGGATCCCCAGATAAGTGTGCAAGAATGCGCAATTCAATCTGCGAAAAGTCTGTTAGACAGCTTGGAGTTAAGGCTCGGCTCACCAGCAGTGCCTGTATCTCCCTCCCTTGAGCCAAAGACCCCTTTGCCTCCTGACCAACACCACCTCCAGCGTGGGTGGTGTTCAGTGACTTGTTCATTCCTCATGTTCCTTCATTCTATGCATCACAACTCTAGGCTCTGTGCATGGGATGTGTTATTGAACAAAAGACAAAATTCTCTTTCCCCACGGAACTTAAAACTCTAGAAGGAGGGGATGGACAATTTGAATAAATTATTTGGTAAAGCCAGTGAGTGAGCAAAGGGACAAAAGGGTGATGAAGGGTCAGGAGGACAGGGATAGACCACAGGGCCAGGCAGTGCAGGATCTCAGGATGGCAAAGTCAAGGGACCTTGGAGGCAAAGACCTGTTATTATGTATTGTACATAAGAAAACCTTGTTTCATATAAATATTTGCTTTGGGATCTACTGGAAAGAGTGAGTTCTGTAAGTACCTTTGAGTTACTCTCTTTGTAAATATTTGAGTTGCATGAAAAAGTGTGAGATGAGCCGTGGCGACCAAAGGGTTCGCTCCTCCACGGCTTGCACATACCTGCTGCCAGGAAGGTGTGGCCTTTGGAGGAGACAAAGAGGGCTCTTGGGGCAATGGTGAGCGTCTCGTCTTCGTTACCTGGATGGTCATTTCAAGAGCCCTGGTGAGTAGTCCTGAGCTGGCTCGAAGCTGGTCCTCAGCACAGCGTGACTTTAATGTCATCTAAAGTTAAGCCCAGGGGTGTGTGTGTGTGTGTGTGTGTGATTTCTATTAATGTAATTTAAAAAGCATGTCATTAAAATAGAAAGATTTTTCTGCTCTTAAAACTTTCAGTTCTGTCTAGGATTCTTTTTTTTTTTTTTAGTTTAATTTATTGGCACATTATATATACACATCACAATTACACTCCACACTGAGAATTTGTACCAGTATATGACATATCTTAATTCTCATTTTTCATCTTCTCCTACCTACCCTCCCACTCCCCACCCCTATATACAAAAGCTTTTGTCATAAGTGAAATAAAAAGGCACAGATATCTAGGATCTTGATGAAAAAGAAAAAACATTAAAATGTTGACCTGGGAATACTCCAGTGCAAGCCTCACAGCCTTGCTCTTCATGGCGATGATTCTCCCGCTGGCAAGGTCGTGCAGGGCAGTGGAAGAGAGTGGCCCATGGCTACCTTCCTGGGCTGTGTGCGGGTGCCCGTGTGTGTCTAGGAGGGTGCTGCTGTGCCCTCCTGCCCAGCTGGCCCCAGCACAAATGCTTTGGGGTGAGGATGACATGGCACCATGCTGTAAGGTTTGAACTTTTTCTTTTTTTAAGAATACAGTGGGATAGTTCAAAAGAATACTGGTATGCTTTTATAAACATTTCCAGCAATTTCCAGACTTTAGTAAAAGCCAGTGCTATTGTATATTTGTTTTTCTTTATTGGGTATTTGGTGGAGAAGAGATGGTAGGTGGGAATCTACTTCCCTGGTATAATTATTGTCTATTTTAGCTTGTAAATTGCTGAAAGGGATGTACCATATTACTTCAGCTGGTTTTATTTTTAATGTATATTTTAATCCTAGTCATGCAAATAGAGAATAACTTCAGGAAAGTGAAGCAGTTGCATAGAAAAGGCATTTATAAACACTTCTAGGTTTTGAAAAGATGTTACTTGAGACTTTAGCAAAGTAGAAAAAAATGTGTTACCTTTAAATTTTTGAGGTGTAGTAATTTGAATTGGTTGCTTGGAGATACCTTGGATATTCTGTTAAGATGAAGAACAGACCAGCTTTAGTTGAGAGATCTACTCTTAAACCGTATGGTATAAAGATATTGCCTTAAACATGAACAAAATAAGTAATGTCAATGAAGCATGGATACACATAATAACATTTAGTGCAATATTGAAACATAATTTTGTGGGTATGCCACTAAACAATCAGCAAATGGGAGAGCAGATCCAGCTCTACCACGTGATCCTCATGTAAACGTGGAGAAGCTCTCTCTGGGCAGCCCAGTTCACAAGGTTGTTAGTTTACAATTCTCTATCTAATAGGATAAAGGTAGGCTTCTCCAAGATGTGTACTGTCTTTAATTTAAGGGTGTGTTTTACGGTGAGATTCTTGGTCTCTGGCCACCCCTCTGGCCCCTGTGGGGCCTGGGCCTGCTGAGGCTGTGCAGGACTGGGCTCCTCCTGACAGACCCGCAGGGTGGTTTTTAAAACCCCTTTGCTCTGCATCTTCCCAACTTCAGGTCATGAGCAGCAGATCACAGCTGTGCTCTGGCCTAGGTCCACTGCTCACATCCCGAGAATTTCTGCTGTGTTTCCTCTGACCATGACACCACCTGGGCTGGTGGGTCTTGACTTCCTGACTAGACCTGGTGCCTGCTGCCATCACGCTGGTTCAGTGCTGATGTTCGTCAGGTCCCTAGTGGGCCTGGGAGGTGGCAATACAGGTGGTTTCTCCCTAGTTTTTAAGGTGAGGACACTGAGCCCGGAGCACCATGTCAGCAGGTCTCCAGCATTCTGAACCTTGGAGTCACGCGAGACTTTTCAAACTAATGAAACAATCACAGAATGAGCTCGGTAACAGATGACAGAGAAAAGACAGTGAACCTGAGGGTAGAAGAAGATCTATCTACTCCATCTAAAGGAGGGAAGATGCTGAGGAAACCTGAGCAGAGCTTCAGGAACCTGAAGTGTAATATCAAAAGTATATCAGTTTAGCCGGATGTGGTGGCTTATGCTTGTAATCCCAGCACTCGGGAGGCAGAGACAGGCAGATTGCTGAGTTTGAGGCTTGCCTGGGCTACATAGTGAGCTCAGGGTCAGCCTAAACTACAAAGCAAGACCCTGTCTCAAAAAAATAAAAAAAAAATAAAAGTACATTAGCTTAGGTTACTTTATCACCTGAAAAAGAAATGATAACTAGAATTTCTCCAAATTTAGCCAAAGACAATTTTTCTATTTCAAGAAGATAAGCAGCCCTAAATATGATAGTTTAAAAGAAAACCAGCTTCAGAAATATCTTGATGAAACTAGAAAAACAAAAATTTTAAAAAATGTTGAAAGCAGTTGGAGCAGAATGCTGCATTCTACACACAGAGGAAGAACAATGCGTCTGACTGAAAATTTCTCCTCGGGACTCTGGACACTGAGGAGCGAGTGGAACCTCACCTCAAAGGCCAGAGGAGATGTGTTTAGCCAGAAGGCCAGCACATCTATCTTCCAGGAATGAAGGTGAGTGGAAGCCTTTCTTAGATAGAGAAGAGAAACTGTCTTTAATAGTCCTCCTCTAAAAGAAATGCTAGAGGAAGTTCTTTAGTCCAAAAGAAAATGTTTCCTAAGGAAATGTGGAAGTTTAAGAGTGAAGAGTAGACGCAGAAATGGCCAAGATCTGGGTAAAGAAATATGAGGTGTGATTGTCAGGCATGGTAATCCCAGCACTTGGGAAGCAGAGGCAGTAGGTTTACCTGGGCTCTATAGTGAGCTCAGGGCCAGCCTGAACTACAAAGGGAGACCCTGTCTCAAAAAAAAGAACAAAAATCCTATATATTTGAATTTGATTTGCTCACATGGAGAGGGGAGAAGAAGAAGAGGAGGAGGAGGAGGAGGAGAAGGAGGAGGAGGAAGAGGAAGAGGAAGAGGAAGAAGAAGAAGAAGTAGAGGAAGAAGCAGAAGTAGAAGCAGAAGAAGAAGAAGAAGAAGAAGAAGAAGAAGAAGAAGAAGAAGAAGAAGAAGAAGAAGAAGAAGAAGAAGAAGAAGAAGAAGAAGAAGAAGAAGAAGAAAGAGATAGAAAAGAAGAGAAAGAGGAGACTACCTCATGATGATGTGGGGTTTGTCTCCCTGGAATTCCAGGTTTATATAATTCAACATATGAAAATCTATCAATATCACTAAATTAAAGAAGAAAAAAATCACATGATTATCTCAATAAACAGAAAAAACATTTGATGGAATTAAATATCCATTCATTATTTTTAAAAAAGGAAACCCTCTTAACACAATAAAGGGAATTTATGACAAAATTCAAAGCTAACATCATCCTCAATAGTGAAAGGAGTTACTGTTTTGCCCTTGAAATCAGAAAACAGGCAAGGATGTCTAACATATTCAGTATTGTATAGGAAGTCCTGGCCCCCATAATACGGTAAGAAAAATAAATACAAAGCATGCTGTAGAAAATACGTGAAGGAGTCAGTGGTCTCTGAAGATTGACTACCTAGGTGGAAGATCCATGGAAACTACCAAAAAGCTTTTAAGGACTAATAACTGAGTCTACCAAGGCCTCATGATATGGTCAATATACAAAGTTATGCCTACATATTATCAATGACTAAATGTAAATAAATAATTATAAACATTTAACACTTAAAATATTTAGGCATAAATCTGTATGTTGAAAGTTGCTTGTCATATCACTAGACATTTGCGTGTATTTTATATATTGGGGTATAGTCCACGGTCCTTTGGTTACTCAGATGGTTGCTACTCTAGCCTCCACTGAGATCTCCTTCCATTGGCTCCTGCTTCTCCTTGATACAACCTACCCCTTCCCAAGCATTTTCTCACTTTTTGGCACGATGTGATATCCTGGGTTCATACTGTATATTTTCTGCCCCAGTCCTAGAGTCAGCCATTTCTTATTTTTAAAACTGATTTTACTGGTACATCTTATACATATATTATGATCACATGCATCTTTGAGAAGTTGTACCTCTACATGACACAGCTTGATTCTCATTTTTCCCATTCCTTCGCCTTCCCTACAACTCCCCACTCCCCTATATACATAAGCTTCATTTCCATTTTTTTACCATGAAATTTTTTCCTTTCCCTTTTTAGCTCTCCCCTGCCTCCTATTTTCCCTTTCTCTTTGAACATTTTCTTCCTATTTCACATTATCTATGAAACATTTTGGGGCTGGGGATTTAGCTCAAATGGAACTGCACCAACCTTGGATACACAAGGGCCCGAGTTTGATCCCTGGTACCTCAAAAAAAACACACCCCAAAACAAAAAAAAACCCACACCATTTTGGCATTCATTTACACCTTAAGTTTCTCATACTAGAGAAAAGAAATAGGACACATCTGTGTCCTATTTATTTCACTTATGTATATGTCCTCAAGGTGCATCCATTTGAGTATAAATGACTCAAATTTATCATACTTTATGGCTGAGTAATACTCCATTTCATTAAAAAAAAAACCCCAAACAAACCCACATCTTCTTTATCCAGTCTCCCACTGATGGGCATTTGGGCTGTTTTCAAGATTTAGCCATTACAAACGGAGCTGCTATAGACATGGGCACATATGTTGCTGTGGTGTGATGCTTTTAACTCTTTCGTGTATATACCCCGCAGGGAACTAGCAGAGTCAAATGAGAGCTCTCCTCCTGCTTTGTGAGGAATCTCTCTGCATGCTGTCCACAGTGGTTGCACCGTCTACAACCCCACAGACAGTGGTGGAGTCTTTCCTCCCCACAGCCCCACCAGCATTTGTTGCTATTGGTTTAGTAACCACATGCCCTTAATTCCAGCATCACAAACTCTAGTTTAGGCCACTTCTGAAAAAGCCACATAAGTACTGCATGAGGCCTAAACACACAGGGCTGGCGGGTGTCAGCCAGGCCTGGCCCAGGGTGTGCGGGTGAGGAGGGGCCTTTGTCCACACAGAGATCTTAGACAGGAGCATTTGGCTCTGAATGCTCTAGTCAGAGACTGCACTCTGCCTACCCAGGGCCATGCATGCAAGATGTGCCTGCTCTTTGCCATGGCTGAAGGGAAGCTGAGTGAACCAAGATTGGAGGCTCTGGCACACTTAGGTGGGTGTGAACACCGCTGAATAGTATTAGGGAAAAACAAGTAAATTAGAAAAGCTTCATTTGAAGTAGAAAGTAGTTTAGAAAGAGCACATGGATTAGAAATGCCTACTATCGGGCCAGAGGGTTAGCTCAGTGGTTCCAGCACCTGCCTCCCAAGCGCAAGGTCCTAAGTTTGATCCCCAGTAACCACATACAATGCTGGGCGTGGAGACTCATGCCCACCAGCCATCAATACCACATACCACAGTGCCAGGCGTGGTGGCTCACGCCTGTCATCCCAGCACTCGGGAGGCAGAGATAGGAGGATTGCTGAGTTTGAGGCTTGCCTAGACTACATAGTGAGCTCAGAGCCAGCCTGAACTACAAAGTGAGACCCTGTCTCAAAAAAAAAAAAAAAAAAAGGAAAAAAGAAATGCCTACTATCAGCTTGGTCCTGGTCTGTAAGGTAAAGATTGTTTATCATGCATCCTTAGCCCCCACCCCTGTGAATTAGATGGCTGCTGTGAGACATAAAAGCCGCCGTTTAGTCTGTAAACTTAGTTAAAATGTAGGAGGGCACTATTTGCATTATTTATCTTTAGCTGCTGTGAGATGTAAAAGGCACTATAAATTTAGTTAAAATGCATAAGGGCGTTGTTTACTCTGGGCGCAGTTAACTTAATCTCTGTTAGTTAAAAGGTAAAAATGGTAAAGGTTTGCTGCTCTCAGTCCTCTCCTTGATGCTCTGCAGTTGACGGTTACTCCCCATCTACATAGCAAACAGCCCGGCTCAGAGACCAGAGACTTGACTAGATCAAATCTTAACCTTGCTTATGACAAAGAATCTTAACAGGAATGTGACCATCTGCAGACCTAGCCACCAAAAAGAGACTAGGGAAAGACCATGTAAGAAAAAGCAAAACTATGGTTGTTGGTAAGATTCTCAGGATGCCAACTTGGTGCTATCTGATCCCTTGCAAACCAGGTGTGGCGGCTCACGCCTGTAATCCCAGCACTCTGGAGGCAGAGACAGGAGGATTGCTGAGTTCGAGGCTTGCCTGGGCTACATAGTAAACTCAGGGCCAGCCTGAACTACAAAGCGAGACCCTGTCTCAAAACAAACAAACAAACAAAACAAAACAAAACAAAATAACTGATCCCTTGCAAATAAGTCTATTATTTTACCCCAAGTTCACCTCTCTGAGGCCAATTCTCACTTCACAATGAAGGGGGTGCTTGTGCAGCAGGCCAAAGAAAAGACAAGGTAGAGGGAGAGAGGCTCACACATTAGAAGAGGACAGGCCTGTGGTGGCTGGCTTTCCAGGTTCCTGGTGAGTAACACGAGAGAGGGTGAGGGGATGATTGTATTGGAGATGCCAGAAACATGGGACATCGACAGAGAAAAGCTGTGGGCAGAGGGCAGAGCCAGCCCAAGAGAGACAGTGTAGGCTGCAACCAGCAAGGCCTAAATACTGATAGTCACCCGAATCCTAACAGTGCCAGCTGTGCTCAGAAGTCTAAGTCTAAAGTCTTCTCTGACATTCAAGGCAAACTTTTAACTGTAAACCTTCGTCAGAATCAACAAGTTAAATATTCCCTTGCCAAAGGGAGGAAATAGGCCTAGAAAGGAATGGGACCAAAGCAAGACCAAACTCCATGAGGACAAACATTAAATATTGTTGTTCCATGTCCAGCATCCAGGGGTTGGTGAGATGTAAACTCCAGAGGACGAGGCAGCTCCATCCACGGCCTTGCTGGCCTTCCTCCATGCTGTTTCTTCCCCAAAGCCACTCAACCGTGCATTGAAGCCTTTGACATATGAGCCAAAAATAAACTCCTCAAGCTATGAGTGTCAGGCATTTTTGTCCCAGCAGTGAGAAAGTGACTAATACAAGTACAGAGATTTTAAAAGTTCATTCGTGTTTTAAATAATGGTGCAGATCTAACAGTAATTACATGATTTTTTTGAACATCTTGCTAATAAATATTTTGATAGATGTTTAAATTATGTTATGTGGGAGAAATATTCATCAGCAAAGCAGAAAAATAACATGAAGACCTTGATTAGAATCACTCAAACTAGCTACTGCAACATTTATATCATCTCGAGGAATATGGAGCCTAAGTACCATCATAGGAGAGCAAGACTCTTCCTGCACAGGCGCAGTCTGTATGCTGAACAAAACCACAAAGATCTTCATCAAATACAAGAGTTGAATGGCCAGTGCTTTGGAAAAACAGAATAATACTCTTTCTACAGAACTGGAATGATAAGTGAGAGACAGGTCTTTCACTTTTCTTCAGGAATGTTCAAAGCCATACTGTTTAAATCAAACTTATCTCATGGAGCGGACTGAACTTGGTGACCCTCTTTCTGCAGATGGCAGGGGTGGGATATTCTGACTGTCTGGAGCCATGCAATACACTCTCTTCCTTTTTCTTTAGAAACTGGCGCCCACATGTTATTAATCATCATCAGCAGGAGATGGTGTCCTTGCCTCACAAGGATGCAAGGAGATGCTTGCTGAGAGCATTTGAGAAAGAAGTTTTTTCACACTTTGATGGAAGCTGCACAGACATTTTTCATCCAAGACTTGCTGAGCCTCAGAGTGATAAATGTTGAGAAAAGGGAGAGAGAAGTTGGGTCAGCTTGTCTAGCTAAGGTTGCCAGATCAAACCTTGCCTGAAGCTGGCCCAACCTGAGACTTCTCAGTTAGGTAAACTGAGAAATACTCTCAACTGTTTGTCTCAAAGTGACTTGATTTCTATTAACTGAACTGAAACTCCTTGAACTAATACATGGATCAGCAGTATTTTAATCCCAGTTTAGGCATTTGGGAAAAAGCATTCCTTCAGGGTAGCATGATCATTTTCTTCTTTGTCATTCTCCCTCTATGCACACTCCTCCTATTCACCGTGGCATCTGGGGTGGATGATGAGCTCACATGACCTGTGGCAGGATAAAGGGAATGCTATGGCACCAACTGGGAAGCGCTGTGCCCATGTCAGCCTGTACTGTCTCTGTCTGTGTTGCCTGTACTGTCTGCCTCTGTGCACAAAGCAGCCACAGCAGGACTGCAGTCTATGACCTTACTGTCAATAGTAAGTTAATTAGGTTTCTTGAAGGCAGGTGGACAGGACCAGCCCTTGGGGAGCCAACATGGACTACAATCAAGACACAGTCACTGAAGGCCAGTGTTGTAAGAGACACTACTACACCTGCACGCTTCCCCTAAGGCTGAACAGCAGTGGTTGACATTGTAGACAGGCATCAGTCACCTGGGAGGCCAAGATCTTCCAGGAAAGTTCCCTGAGCCTACCCTTACAGGAAACCCGTGTTTGTTCTTGTGCACTTTTGTTGCTGGCTACATGACTTGCTTCCACCTTTGATTGCCATTTAATCAATGTTACCTAAGCAACTGTACTTGTAATCTTATTGGCTGATCATAGTTTTGTCCATGTTGTGATTTCTCATTGGTCAGTATCATTTAAGCAACTGCACTTGTAATTTCACTAATCAACTATAATTTTGTTCCACCCTGAACCCCCTAACCACCCTAACCTTGTGGTGCTATCCCATAAAACACCTTTGAGAAGCAGGGTAGGCAGGCAACCCACTTTCTAGTCCCCCTGCTGTCTCTCCTACAGAAGCTATTTTTCAATAAATTTTCCTACTCTTACTCTCCCTTTTTCCTGGAATTCATCCTTGGTTTTAGAGAACACAAACTTGTGTTTCATGTTTGGGTATTCCATCTCTCCCCTCTGTCGGCCTCACCGCAGCCAGCGTCTGATGTCCCTCTCCTGCCCACCTGGCCTTGGTGTGCCCTGAAACTCCCCCATGCTCTCCCTGGGGACCTGGTCTGGGACCATCACCCTCCCACCTCCCCTCAGGGTGCAGACGGAAGAGAGCAGAGGAGGGGCTTCACTTCCTCAACAGTGGCACAGGGCCAGTGAGCCTCCCCCTCAGGCCCGGGCCTCAGAGGACCCGGAAACTTGGCTGCAGGAGCCCTGCTGCCCCAGTGCGGGAGCATGCTGGCGTGGTGCTCCCGAAAAGACCGTGCCCGGGCTTCTGGGCTGGGAGCACAGCCTCTGAATGTGTGGCTAGGTGGTGCTGCGCCTCCTCCTCTGACTGTTCGCCCACCCTGCGTTTTTGACCCAGGGAGGTCAAGGTCAGAGCTGCCCCAAAGCCCTGCAGGTCAGCTCCATGCGCTTTGTGCCCTCCCTCTCAGCACTTCTCCCAAGCCCAGGGCACTGCCACTCCATTCCTGAGCAGTGGGGTGCACAGCAGATCTGGATGGATCCCCACATTCAATGGGTCCTTTGTAATACTGTACTTGGCTGAGTCTGGGTGCCACAGGGAAGGTTCTGAAATTCCAGTGTTCATACAAAGCAAAGCACTTTTGATCAACAGTGGCTTTCTTTCCTGATCTTTCAGGAGTTCTAGCTGAAAGCCAGGGCTGAGCATAACTTCTTCATAAAAAATATTTTTATTCTAATGTATTACAAGTGGTATTTAATAAAGAAAATATAAAAGCCATTTTATGAAAAGATAATTTTTCTTAACAAACATTATTAGAGAATGGCCATGGTAAATACACTGTGTATCATGATCTTAAAAGAACATATTTTCATTTGCTTATCTATCTCTCAGCCCAATTCCTTTTTTATTTGCATGAAACATTTTAAGTGTTGACAAAGTGTCTCATATGCTATATAATTTTGAACAATTTCTTCCTATTTTACAATACTTGATGCTCTCTTTGGTCTTTATTTTCACTTTGAATTTCTCCACCAGAGACAATGTGATATCTGCACATGTGTGTTTGATTTATTTCACTTAAGAGTATCCTTTTACCTAGAACTATCTCAAGCTTAACCTTCTCTCTGGCTGAAGAGTACTTCATTATATTTAAAAACCACATCATTTTTATCCATTCATCAGCTGTGGGCACTTGTATTGTTTCCAAGATTTAACTACTACAACTTGTGCTGCTGCTATAAATAAACATGGGTGTGCATATATTGCTGCAGTGTGATTTTGGGGGGAAGATTCCTAGAAGGGTCAAAAGGGATCTCTAATCCTAGTGTTCTAAGGAATTTCCACAGGGGATGCACTAGGCTATACTCCCACCAACAGTGGAAAAGATTCCTTTCCCCCCACAATCCCTGCCAGCATTTGTTTTTGGTTGATTTCTTGGTAGCAGCCATTTTTCTGGAGTGAGATGGAATCTCAGCATTTTTTTTTTCAGGGTCTGGCTTTGTAGTGCAGGCTGGCCCTAAGCTCACTATGTAGCTCAGGCAAGCTTTGATCTCAGCAATCCTCCTGCCTCAGCTTCCCGAGTGCTGGGGTTACAGACTTGAGCCACCAAGCCCAGCATTTGTGGCATGTGGTACTGATTACCAGTGGGTATGAGTCACCATGCCTGGTATTGTTGTATGTGATTACCAGGATTGAACCAAGGACCTGAACCAGGGACCTTGTGCTTGCTAGGCAGGTGCCAGAACCACTGAGCTAAATCTCTGGCTCTCAGCATTGTTTTAATATGCATTCTATGAATTACCAGTGAAGGTGAACATTTTTTTTTTTTGAGACAGGGTCTCGCTTTGTAGTTCAGGCTGGCCCTGAGCTCACCATGTAGCCCAGACTAGCCTCAAACTCATCAATCTTCCTATCTCTGCCTCCCGAGGGCTGGAATTACAGGCCTGAGCCAACACACCCGGCATTTGTGGTATGTGGTATTGATTACTGGTGGGTGTGAGTCCCCATGTCCAGCATTGTATGTGGTTACTGAGGATCAAACTCAGAACCTTGCACTTGCAAGGCAGGCATTGGAACCACTGAGCTAAATCTCTGGCCTAAAGTAAACATTTTTCTCTATATTTATTTGCCATTTTGAATTTATCATCTGAGAAGCATCTTTTCATGTCAGATGCCTTTTTTTTTTTTTTGAGACAGGGTCTTGCTTTGTAGTTCAGGCTGGCCCTGAGCTCACTTTGTAGCCCAGGCAAGCCTGGAACTCAGCAATCCTCCTGTCTCTGCCTCCCGAGTGCTGAGATTACAAACATGAGCCACCAGGCCCAGCACTGTGGTATGTGGTATTGATGGCTAGTGGGTGTGAATCACCACACCCAGCATTGTATGTGGTTACCAGGGATTGAACTCAGGGCCTTGGGCTTGTGAGGCAGGTGCTGGAACCACTGAGCTAAATCTCCAGCCCCTCAGATGCCCATTTTTGCATTGGGTCTTTAAATTTGGGAGGTCTGATTTTTTTTTAGTTCTTTATATTTTCTTTATCTGAGTAGTTGATAAAAACTGTCCCACTCTGACTTCTCTCTTCCTTGGGTAAGATGAGGTCCCACTTGATTCTTTGTCTATTTCCCATGCATTCTGGGTTTTGTTCATGAAGTCTTTGCCTACTCCTATATCCTCAAGAATTTTACCTATTCCCTCTTCCAGCAGATTTAGGGTTTTTTTTTTGTTTTAATATTTAGATCTTTGACCCATTTTTTTTTTTTTTTTTGAGACAGGGTCTCACTTTGCAGTTCAGGCTGGCCCTGAGCTCACTATGTAGCCCAGGCAAGCCTCAAACTCAGCAATCCTGTCTCTGCCTCCCGAGTGCTGGGATCACAGGTGTGAGCCACCACG
>PVIC010032795.1:0-20492 GCA_004025085.1 Thryonomys swinderianus | reverse complement strand
GCCCGATTGATTGATTTTTCAAACATGATTTTGCTGAGTTGCTTAGGCTGGGATTGAACTTGCGATCCTTCTTCCTCAGCTTCCCAGAGTGCTGGGATTATACATATGCAGCTCTGTGCCCAGGTTTCGGTTTTCTTTGTAACCTTCACATTTCAACATAGGTAGACCAGCTGAATGGGCACTGACATGTTTGTAACCTAGCCCTTTGCTTTCCAGGCAGTCCTTTGGCTGGCCATGTTACTTAGAAAAGTACATGTGTAGAAGCAATGTGGAATTGTTCTTTTAGGCATTCATTTAGAAGAAAAGTCATAAATAAGTTCTTATTGCTATCTCTAGGATTCCAGAAATAGGTGTTATAAATCTTTCAATCTAAATACTCTTTTAAATCTTTTTTTAAATTGAATTCTTTATTGGTACAATTTATATGCATCTCACAATCACATATAACATTGGGGAATTTGTACCAATATATGACACAAGTTAATTCTCATTTTTACCCATATCCCTCCCTACCTACCCCTCCCTATCCCCTATATACATGTTCTTTTGTTTTCTTTAAATCTTTTTTTCTTTCTCTTGGCGAGAAGCACAAATGAGAACATCTTTGTGATCTACTCACAGAATGGCTCTGAAGAGTGTAGTATAAAGTTCTATGAAGATATGATCTTGTTAGTCTTTTTGAGGGGGAGGAATCGAACTAGCTAGGACCTTGTGTTCTCCAGGCAGGTGCAGCACCACTAAGCTACATCCCCAGGACAGTCTTCTTTCTTCTTTGGAAGCTGAAACAGTATGACTGGATGAGAGTAACCTCTTCACTGTTCTTTGAATAGAAACTTCTGTGACTGAAGATAGGAGTTCAGAATGATTGAGGGCTGGAAAGTAGTTCAGTGGTGGAGTACTTCCCTATATGTGTTAGGCCCTGGGATCAATTACCAGTACTGGAAGAAAGAAAAAAAAAGATAAAATGATTGAAGTTTAAGTTATGGTATAGTTACACTTGTGAAGCTCCATCCTATTGTTTGATCATAAATGAAGTAAAATCAAATAAACCATTCACTGAGCCACTATGAAAATAGTGTATAGGATGAGACTGGGGCTGTTCAGGATAATATGTGGTTTTTATATATAATGGTGTACTACTTTGCCATAAAGAAAAATAAATGAGATATGTTTTAGGTAAATACATCCATGTTGAGACCATACTTTTAAATGCAATAAATTGGACATCCATGTTTAAATATCACAGTTTGTCTTGTGTGAGAAAATGGAAATACAAATAAGGATAAGAATGGATGAGACAGGCTGGAGATTTAGCTCAAGTGGTACCATGCTAACCTTGGATGCACAAGGGCCTGAGTTCGATCCCCGGTACTGCCAAAAAAAAAAAAAAAGATGAGACATTGGGAAGTAGGAAGAAAATGTTAAATGAGAAGGGGCACAAGGGAGAGGGAGGGGGAAGAAGGGACAAAGGAAAGAGGATAGAAGAGAAAAAATGGAAACAAAGGTTTTGTAAATAAGAGAAGGAAGGGTTGAAAGGGAGGGAAGGGATGCGAAAAAAGAAGAATCAAGATATAATATGTACAGGTACAAATTCTCCACAATAAGTGTGATCTTAAAAAGTGTACCAATAAAATTAATTTTAAAATGATGTGTTTGGAACTTGTTTTCATGAGTACAAAACACATTTTTTGTCAGTCTGTGTTGAAGAAACTTATATGAATTGGATTTGGAATATTACATCTTTGATGTTTCAGCTTATATGCTTTTGTTAAATAATTATGAAATATAAGTTTCCCTTAAAAGCCTTCAAAAATACCATATGTGACATACAGTTAAATGTTGTGTATTTTAATGTAATTACTGGTATAAGAAGAAGCAGTACTTTCAGTCTCATGCTGCATTATGATGAGTAAAACATTTAATTTGATTATACTGTCCAATTAAAATTACATTCATGACATGATAATTACCCAAAACTGAAATTGCCCCAATTAATTATTTTCTGCCCAAAGAAGTATTTATACCCAGTTTCATTCAGAAATGGAAATAGCCTTTAAAATGTATTTCTGTGGATGGTTTTGAAAGCAGTGAATGTCACCATCAGGGCAGCTTGCATTAGCACATTGTTCTGTGCATTTGCTCCCTGTAACCTTTTGGAGACTGAAGAAAAGCAGTTTTTACTGTACTCATCACATACCTGAGCTCTTTGAAAACAAGTTGAGATTCTTAGTAACTGTTCCTTGATGTTTTCATGAAGGAAACTATATTGAGGATGCTTATGCGATAGATGTAATTGTTAATTTTGATTTTATTACTGTGAGGTTCCTTTCTGGTGCCTGGTTAAAGTGTCAAAATGTCTAAGAAAGGCAGACAGTAATTAGTGACTTCACCAGATATTTATCTCAGACATAAAACTTGAAATTCTAAACTCAGCTTATGTCCTTGATTTATGAGTCTAGGGTACCACTGAAAAAAACGTAGAAGGTTAGTCTGGGAGAAGTGGCATTATGCTATTTCTTTTATATATTAGTAGAAAGCATTTGGGGTGTCAGTGGATAAGGGCTCCTTTTTTTGATAGGGTCTCGCTTTGTAGTTCAGGTTGACCCTAAGCTCACTATATAGCTCAGGCCAGCCTCGAACTCAGCAATCCTCCTGACTCTACCTCCCGAGTGCTGGGATTACAGGCGTGAGCCACCAAGCCCGGCATTGTGGTGTGACGTACTGATTGCCAGTGGGGGTGGCCACTGTGCCCTGTATTGTTGTATGTAGTTACTGGGGTTTGAACCAGGGACCTTGCTCTTGTGAGGCAGGCACCAGAACCACTGAGCTAAATCTCTGGCCCTGGATAAGGGCTTTTGAGAGAGTGAGAGAGACAGAGACAAAGATAGAGTCAGAGAACTGGGATTGAATCCAGAGCATCACACATGCTAGCCAGTCCTCTAGGGCTCAGCCATATCCCTATACCTTTTTATTTAGTTAGTTTTTAGTTTTTAATTTTTTGAGACAGGGTCTTGCTTTGTAGTTCAGGCTGGCCCTGAGCTCACTATGTACCCCAGACAAGCCTCGAACTCAGCAATCCTCCTGTCTTGGCCTCCTGAGCGTTGGGGTTACAGGTGTGAGCCACCACGCCCACCACTGTGGTATGTGGTACTGGGGATCAAACTCCAGTTTGGGACCTTGAACTTGCCAGGCAGATGCTAGAACCACTGAGCTAAATCACCAGCCCTCCCCTAACTCTTTTTATTTGCTAAATTTTCTAGGCTGGGTTTGAATTTGTAGTCCTCCTACCTGAGCCTCCTAGGTAGCCAGAATTACAGGCATGCTAGACTTTGACAGTGGCTGGGGGCTAATAGTTTGAGGCTCTTGATTATCTCCTGCTTCCTTTACCTTTTCAATTGATAGTATTCTTGGTGAAGTCCCTGGCAGCTATTAAAGCCTCTTTCTTTCTTTTCCTGTTCTTATGTCTGCCTTTTAGGCACAGAATGTAAAAACTACCAGAGTAAAAAGGTGAGCCTTAGACTGCCGGCCTTCAGCTCTGCTGTGAGTCATTTCCGGTTTGGTTCATGGAGTCTAAGCTGTTGAGAAGGAGTTGGCCTAGTTTGCTGCGGGTTAGTAGCAGTTTGAGACAAAGCAGGTCAGTTGTGATACTTGCAACATATGCAGAAAAGAGGCTACAGTTTGAAATCCAATTATGTTCTAAAATAGACATGATTGGAAAGCAGTTTGGTGATGTATTTAAAAGCTTAAAACCACCAGAAATTTCATAAGTATGTTCACATAAACGCATGCCAAGATTATTTCTATAAGATAAGGCATGTTTGTAAAGAATGAGGTAGCTCTGCCTCTGTGCTGGGTTGCAGAGATTTGTAAGACACATAAACACACACACACACACACACACAGACACACACACAGAGAAAAGTCAAGCAAATACGTCTCTTGACCTATTTAAAAAAAATGTACATGTGCTGGTATATACATATTACAATAATTAATGCATTGGAAAATATTTCTTTTTCTGCATTTTCCATGTTTCTTGAATTTGCTAATCATATCCACTTATTTCTTTCTTAATAAGTAAAACAAAGCAAAATGGGGGCAAACCAGACAGTGTAACCATGGAATGCTTTGCTTTGTTATGTTGTAATGTATTTTATTTTGTAAAACCCTAGAGATATTTCCAGAAGCATTGCATATTTTTTTCTAATGTTCATCTGCCAGTCTTGTCCTCTGTGATGCAGAGGAAGGAGCTCATTTTTACATGGAGAGTGACGAAATACAGGTTCAGCCAGCAAACATTCCTTGGAAAGCTTCTTAGTTAAAACACCGAGTTGAGAAATATTAAAGAAGATAAACTCGGTGTGCCCAGAGGAGAGAAAATGTCGTGGGGCTGAAGTGTCTAAAGGTAAATGTATCTTCCAGGCCAGAGTGTTTGCTTGGAAGGCCTCTCTCTCTGGCCTGAGCTGTCTTTGTTTTTTGGACTGCAAAGCTGAGTGGGCAGTGGAGCCTCCTCACTCTGACTGGTAATCAGGAGAGTGTTTGGTAAGAAACGCCTGCCTGTTTGGACTTGAAGTAATGACTGTTGCATAGATAAAGCCAATGTGACTTCCAGGTAGCTTTTGACTTCTGTGTCTAGATACTGCTTTTCTCTTAATTAAAGCCCGGAGACAAAGGTCATAGGTCAAAGGAGAAGAGTCCCTTTCACTCTTCCAATAGCAATACCTGCCTGATTCTTTAGCTTCTGGGACACTTGTTTGGCAACTGGTGTATTTGTTTCTCTGTGATGTGATTTATCTCCTTTAACCATACTTTGAACACTGAAGGTTAATTACAAATGAAAACATGACAGTTTCCTTTTAGAGTATAGACATGATATCCTTCACATTGCAACATCTGTGTCCATATTTCAATACATAATACTTGGTATTTCTTTTTTTTTAATTGAATTCTTTATGGTACATTTTATATACAGCTCATAATCACACTCAGCATTGGGGAATTTGTACCTGTATATGACAGAGGTTAATTTTCATTTTTACCCATATCCCTACCTACCCACAACCCCTCACTCCTTATATACATGCTATTTCTTTTTCTTTCCAAGTCATA
Source organism: Thryonomys swinderianus (assembly GCA_004025085.1). Classification (NCBI taxonomy): domain Eukaryota; kingdom Metazoa; phylum Chordata; class Mammalia; order Rodentia; family Thryonomyidae; genus Thryonomys; species Thryonomys swinderianus. The sequence goes on along the minus strand of PVIC010032795.1, from coordinate 15,383 downwards.
TTTAGTCTTTCCCCTCATTACGTTCCCCCACCACATTCCCTTTGGATATTTCCTATTTTATAAAATTTATCATACATTCTAGAATTCATTTACATCTATAGGTTCTTATACCAGAGAAAAGATATGGTATTTACATATGTGTGATTTATTTATATCACTTATGAGTATGTCTTCAAGGTGTATCCATTTGCACATAAATGAATGAAACTTCTCATTCTTTATGGCAGAGTGTTACTCCATTTTATATTAAAAAAAACCCCACATCATCTTTATCCAGTCTCCAGTTGAAGGGCATCTGGGTTGTTTCCAAGATTAGGCTATCACAAACTTAGCTGCTATGAACATAGGTGTACATATGTCTTTATAATATGAATCTTTTAATTCCTTTGGGTATAATCCTAGCAGGGGAATAGCAGGGTCAAATGGGAGCTCGAATTCTAGTTTTCTGAGGAATGTCTACACTGATCTCCACAATGGTTGTACAAGTCTGCAATCCCACCAACAGTGGAGAAGGGTTCCTTTTTCCCCCACAGCCTCGCCAGCATTTATTGCTGGTTGATTTTGCAATAGCAGCCATTCTTTGTGGAGTGAGATGAAATCTCAGTGTTGTTTTCATCTGCATCTCTCGAATGACCAGTGATATTGAACATTTCTTCATATGCTTCTTGGCTGCATTTACTTCTGCCTCTGAGATGTGTCTGTTCATTTCAGACACCCATTTTTGAATTGGGTCTTTAAACTTGGGGGGACTGATTTGTTTAAGTTCTTTATATATTGTAGATAGTAGCCCTTTGTCTGACAAACAGCAAGTAAAGATTTTTTCCCATTTTGTTGGTTGTCTTTTGGGCCGGGGATTTAGCTAAGTGGTACCATGCCTACCTTGGTATTTCATTTTAAAAAATCAAGAAGTGATGTGAGTTTTACAGTATCAGAATAACTTAAGATTTTTTTTTGTAGAAGGGTTTAATAGATCAACTCACTCAGAACTATTTATTTCTGCCTTGTTTTTCTTTAAAGTACTGTAGTGCCTTCTGACCGACCCTGTTAACCCTAATTATGTCAGAATTATAGCTCCCTATATTTCAAGGTATTTGAATCAGTAGGAATTTTATTCTCTTAGATTAAGGAGACATTTCCAAAATACCTATACATGTAGATGTTTGTGTGGGTGTGTGTTTGTGTTGGATGTTTATGCTTATAATATGGAAGATCCCAAAATAGTATCATTGGTATATATCATCAATGAGAAAAACAGATAATGTCTTCGATAACTGTGCAGTTCCCAGAAGAATCTGATAATTTAAAAATTTGAGGTGACCAATATGTTGTACAGGAATAGCAAACTCAAATGCTCTAAGGAGCAGAACAAAAAAGTAAATAAGTAAACTGGGGCACAGAAGGGGGCAAAAGCACAGCCGCCACTCAGATGTCCTGCTCAGCTTCTGAGGCACGAGTGTAGTACAGCATGGTTATGCGACTATCTTCAGTGTCTCAGTGTTGGCAACACATTAAAGATACAGCATCATGTCTTTTGCATCTCTGGCTGTGATATGCTGTGCCAGTCAGTGTTACTGAATCGTGTGCAGGGGTTGAGAAGCAAGTGGTGGTGCTTTCTAGGGAGGCTGGGCCAGTTGGACCTGGAGTAGTTGAGAAGCTCAACTAGGTGGTGGAGTAGTAAAGGCCCCAGAATCCCGTGGGAGGCAGAAGTTGTGAGCTGGATTGTCAGGAGAAGGCATCCTGGTGGAGGCAGGCCCTGCAGTGAGACTTGAAGAGTCTAAAAGACCTTGGAGAGAGCTGAGCACTGGCCGAAAGGGGCGGTTTGAAGTGTGGGGGAGGGTGGGCCGAGGGGCTGTCTGCAGTAGGACCTACTGAGCAGCACTCTGCCTCCCGAAGCGCAATGGAGGGAAGGAGAGGAGAGAAATGAGAAGGAGGTCAGTGCAGTGGCTCAGCCTGTGATCCCAGCACTCGGGGTGCTGGGGCGGAAGGATTGCAGGTTCATGGCCCAGCCCAGGCAATTTTGTGAGATCCTGTCTCAAAATATGAATTTTAAAGAGAGATAGGGATATAGCTTGGTGATAGAGACTGGAGAAGAGAGCAAGGGCGGAGGGGAGAGGAGATGAATGAGCATGCATAAGAACAAGAACACTGTGTCTGGGCTCTCGCAGCCGTGCAGGAAGTAGGGGAAGAATCTAAGCTGAGTCTTAGTAGGTGACAAGGAAGAAGCACAGACATATTTCTAAGGTCCAGAGTGTCAAAAGACCTGAGTGACTAGACCGTTGCTGCCCCCTCCTGAGCAGCTGCTGTCCAGCCTGCCCTGGACTGCTGCCTGTCCTGGTTCACCTTTCTCTTCCGTACCTGCTCTCGAGCGATGCCCCTGTTACTGCTGGCAGGGCACATCTCTTTTTAGGATTTTCAGCGTTCTTCCTCTCTGCTCGTAGTGAGATGAAGTCCTGACAGGCCCCGGATGATGGTCCTCCTTTCCTCTTCAGCCTCATCTTGTGTTCTCCCCATCATGAGCTCTGCTTCAACCATCCTAGCTTTGGGCACACTGGGGATATTTCTGTCTCAGAGCCCTTGCACTGACTGTATCTTCTGCCTGTGTTCTCTTCCCAGATACACATGTGACTAATTATTTCTCTTATGTAAATCTTTGCTTAAATGTTTGTCTCATTAAAATCCTATTTTGACTGATGTGTTGAAAATTTCAAACCACCCTGTCCCTCTTCCTCAAATCTCTCTGACCCTGTGCTTCTTTTTATACAGTTTACTCCCTTCCGACCCACTGCAAGCTTTACTTATGTCAAAGTCATTCCCTCACTCCTCTCACTGAATTTAAGTTCCAAGAAGGATTTATATACATCTTTTAGTTTTGTTTTTTTGTGACAGAATTTCACTATGTAGCTCAGACCATCCTCAAACTCCTGCCTCAACCTCCCAAGTGCTGGAATTACAGGCATGTACCACCATGCGAGGCAGCACATAAGCTTATAAATAAGTCTCAATGCTAAATAGCAGATATTTTTGTTTTCGTTCATGGGTGTATCTCAACCTCCTCGAATAGTGCCCAGTGGGGAGTGGATGCTGGATAAATATTTGTTGGAAGGACAGATAAGGGACTTTCAAGTGGCCCTTGAGATTTACATATTAGACATTAATAGGTTTTACAAAAAGATTCTAGCCCTTTCCTTATAGCACATGATCCAGTGAGGGTGATAGCCAGGAAAATGAAGTATTCTGATCTAAAGCGGTGTGTACAAAACTCTCTACAAACACAAGTAAAAGGGCAGGTAGGTGTTCTCTGTTTGAGTAGGTCTAGAATGTTGATTGGGACTTTACAAGTGCACAGTTTGGGGGAGGTGATGTTCTTTCTGGTAGAAGGCAGCAAAAGGCACAGGGGCAGCAAAAGCCCTGAAGATCTCTAGAACAAATGAGCTAGCTATATGGCTAGGAGGTGTGAGTCGTGGGGAGCCAGTGAAAACAAGCCTAGAAGTGAAAAGTGGGACAGGTTTAACAGGGATCTTGAATACTGTCTGTGCTCAGGGGTCTTGGCTTCCTGCACTTAATTTCTTACTGTGGGCCAAATAATGTTTTAGGAGTTGGGAATTCACAAGTGAGTGGTTAACTACTGGTGCTTATGGGTTTCATCTTCTAGAGATTGTGATGTAAATTAAAAAAAAAAAAAGATCTGGCAAATGATGGGAAGTGTGGATGGTGTGGTTCCTAGCATGGACTTCTGGGTAAATAGGTGATGATTATGTTGTCTGTAGTAGAACGAAAAGAAGAGGAGGCAGTCTAGGGAATGATGCTCAGAGGTTGTTAAAAGAAGGTGGAGAATGAAAAATATACAATAACTTACAAGTTTATATTTGGGAAACCAAGAGTCTAGAGATACAACTATTCCAACTGGGGAAGTCAGAAGAGTAAGTATATTTGAAAGAAGTCTTGATCTCTAATAGTGTTATCATTTGTTGAATCCAGTGTAACTTTGGGAACTGGCAGTTCAGATTCATAGCACAAGGCAGTCCTTCCTGCAGAGAGGTGTATGACTGAGAAAAAAACATGTGGGAAATGATTGTTATAATACTTGGTTCCTTTAACGATGAATGGCAAACGGGTGCTCTGGTGTCTCCTCTCCTAGGCTGGATCCTGGTTGTACTGGAAATGCTTATAAACTGTAGTCTGGCAACAAGTGCTCAAACCTTTTGGGTATCCCCAAAGACCTCTCATGATAGATGAATTTGGTGTGTAATGAAGTAGTTTGTCAAGGCAGTGAAAAAGATATTTTGCTTTAAAAACAAAACAGGTTGGTAATGAGATCTCATGATATCTAATATCTTTTTATCATTAAAAAAATAGTTTTAAACCGGGTGAGGTGGCACACACTTTAATCCTAGCACTCTGGGAGGCAGAGGCAGGGGGATCACCATGAGTTCTAAGGCCAGCCTGAGCTACGTAGTGAGACCTTGTCTCAACAAAACAAAACAAAACAAAGCGCCTGTAATCCCAGCACTCGGGAGGCAGGGACAGGAGGATTGCTGAGTTCGCGGCGGCTTGCCTGGGCACCATAGTGAGCTCAGGGCCAGCCTGAACTACAAAGCGAGACCCTGTCTCAAAAACAAAACAAAACAAAACAAAACAAAACAAAACAAAACAAAACAAAACAAAGCAAAGCAAAGCAAAGCAAAACAAAACAAAACAAAACAAAACACACCACCTCACCCTCCCATTTTAAAAGAAGCATGAACTGAGTTCTTGGTGTATCGAGTTAGACTCAGGCCCCTGGTAAGGGTAAGTGGAAATGAAGCTTGACCGTGGCAGTTTCCAGTAGTGTTTTGGGCTGAACTGTGACCCTCCACATACCCATAGTTACTAGGTTGAAGTCGTAATCTTCATTACCTCAGAATGGGAGTGTATCTGGAATTGTGGTTCCTTCAGGTGGTAACAAGTGAAATAAATAGATCACAGATATGCAAATACCAGATCTTTTCTTTGGTATGAGAACCTATTCATGTAAATGAGTTCTAGGATGTATGATAGTTTTTGTAAAATAGGAACTATCCAAAGGGAATTTGATGTGGGAACGTAATAAGGGGAAAGAATTAATACGATTCTGAAAGAAAATAAAAGAGCATGTGTACAAGGGGTGGGGGGTTGTGGGTGTGTAGGGGTGTGGGTAAATATGAGAATTTATTTGTGTCATATACTGGTACAAATTCCCCAATGTTGTGTGTGACTGTGAGTTATATATAAAATGTGCCAATAAAGAATGCAATTAAAAAATTACGTTAAAGTCCTAAACCAGGATGACTGATGTGTTAGAACAAGAGTTTGGATCCAGACTTGGACAGTGGGAAGATGACGTGAAGACACAGGGAGGAGATGGCCGTTTCCAAGCCAAGAAAAGAGGCCTGAGGAGAGACCAGCCTCGTGCAGCAGGAAGTCAGAGACAGTAGCTACCACCAGTTTCAGTCTCGTAGCCCCCCGGAAGTCTGGAAGGGGACTCTCCAGTGGGCTCTGGGTTCTTAAGAAGGCTGCATCCAAGTGAATGCTCACAGGATCACCAGACAACCACATCGTGATGCCCCATTCATTCATTTCTGATCATTTTTGCTTGGAGCTGGGTGTCTTGTCCAGCATTACTGTTTTGCTTAGGAACTTAATCAAGAGAGTGAGAGGAAGCTGAACTTTCTGTGTCTGGGGGCTTCAACTTGCACTTGTGCAGTTAGAGCCACATCTCAGCATAATGGACCAGAGTCCTGTGAGGGGGGCTGGTGTCTGTGGACGCTGCCTTTAGTGTGAACCGGACTGTGTGCACAAGACAGCAGGGTTTCAGGCCAAGTCTGCTTTCTCTGGGAACTTGCCCAGGAAGCCTTGAGTTCAAGAAAGCTTAACTGAATCCTGGTTTCATAGTATATCTGTAGGGTGTGTCACTTAGGGTTAGAATTCAAAAGCCGTTGGCTTTCTCTGGGCGTTTTTTTTTCCAGATTAGATTTATTTGGAAATTCTTCAAGAAGCGGATCACTTAGAGGGCTTTCAGAGAACTTTTAAGATTTTTATTTCACATTCCAATAGATGTGCTTTCAAAATGGATAGGGCAAGCACAGTCTGCAATTAATTAGGTAATAGTAAATTGTGGTTTTTGAACCATGTCTCCTAGGCTTAGAGAAAATGAGAGGCATAAATTTTGAGAACTTGGCTCTTGAATTCTTTCTTGATCTTATTACGGAGACACTGAACATCGTGATATTTAAAATATTTGGAGACCTAAGGCTAAGTGTTCCCATTCTCTTGTTTATTTAGGGTCAGTGGATTTGTTTGATGTTTATTACCCATCTCTTCTGTATGTACTTGACTCTGAGTAACACTGTGCAGAAAGCTTCTTCAAATTCCATCTTTTCACATAATGCTATTATGTAAGAGAGAACAGACCATATTATAATGGAGTATAATTTAAAATATTTTGCTTCAGGTTATGGAATACCATATTTTGGCTGTGCTTCACCTGGCCGACTCTTTCAGTTAATTTTATAGCTCCTGGGGACAGATGACCCTGAATTCCAGCAGCATCTGCAATCAAAATGGTTCTCATTCCAGGGCCCACACAAGAGGGTGTGTTTAAAAGTACTTGAAAGCAAAGTATAAGCGGCACATCGCATACTTAGTTATGAAACATTATGTTGGAATCTGTCTTGTCCCAAAGCTGAGGAAGGACTCTGTTCTCCTAAAGTTCTGTTATTGTTCCTGTTTCTGATAGGGGAAGGAGTAGGGTGGAATTCTGTTGCTCAGTTTCACTAGATCAGGAGAGAGGTCCTAACAGAGCTTATATGAAAAGATGACCAAAATCGGAGTGGAAAAACAGTCTTAATGAGCGAGTCAATAGTGCTTGTTCAGCCAAAGTGTTCCCCCAGTTTCTTACTATTCACGGTGTTCATGAAGATTGAGCCTACAACCCTTGCACTGAGCTATCCCCTCAACTCCATTTTATTTTGAGGCAAGGTCTTGCTTAGTCACTAAATTGACCAGGCTGTTCTTAAACTTGCAGTCCTTCTGCCTCAGACTCCCAGAGTGCTTGTATTATAGGTGTGTACAAAACTGATTATTAAAATAATTAATTATTAGCTCACATAAAAGTCATCTTTAGAAATGATGGCTTGTTACTTAGTTTTTAAATGGCCCATGAAGCTAGGCATGGTGGTATAGCTGGAAGATTCATACAGGAGGATCTCAAGTTCGAGTCTAGCCCAGAAAATATAGCGACACCCTGTATCAAAATAAAAAAACAAAAAAAGGGCTGGGGATGTATCTCAGTGCAAAAGCACTGAATTCAGTCTCAGCTGCCGGGTGTGGGGGCACATGAAACCTAGGGTAGTTTTCTGAATTTTAAATGTTTTTTTTTTTTTTTTAAGAGGGTAGTTTTTTAAAAAGAGGTAGTTTCTTGACACCTGAAAATTGTATGAGTGTTTTGGTGCCCATAAATAAGGCTGACTGAAACTCAACAGCACTGACCTAGTTCTGTGTTGTGTGTGGTGTTTTCAGGCTACAGCAGAGTCACATGGTTGGGATAGAGACTGTGACCCTTGAAACATAAGGTGTTGCCTCTCCAGCTTGTACTGAAAATCTTCACAGCTCTGAGTGAAATAGTCATTTGAATTTAATCATGTTTTTGACTGTGTTCTGTCTTCAGTGCTGGTTTTACTGTGCAGAGTGGAAGATCCTCCTGTGGCTGACCGGCCATTCTGTAAACCCATCTTTTAGTTTAAACAAGATCCCTTCAGTGGCATCTCTGAAAGATAGCCTCTGAGTGTCTTCTTCACCACAGGACTTTCGGCTGTGGTCAGTAGGGAATCAGGCTGCTGGTTCTTTTCATTTTTTTTCCTAATCAATCCATTTATTTCTTCAAATATCAAGCAAGTGCTAACTGCCACTGTCTACTTTTGACTAAGGGTGGATGATTACCCTAAGAGATGAGGTCCCTCTGTTGAATTGTACTTTCTGATGGGAGGAGATGTCACACATTTACTGGACAGTAGGAACCAGGAAGAAAAAAACAAGAAGAAAGAGTTGGGGAAACAGTTCTGCACTATGGCTTCCTGGAGCAGTGGTAGGTGACCCGGAAGCAATGCGTGAGATTGCAGGAGGCAGCATTCCAGGTGGAGCCAATTGCCAGGCCCAGAGGCCCTCAGGTGGAGCCAGGTGGCTTGTTTTGAGAAACAGGAAAGCTGCCCTAGAGGCAAGAGCTGAAAGAGCAGAGTGAGGCGGAGCGATGCGGAGGCAAAGCAGAACAGAACAGGAGCAGATGGAGGAGCAGGTTATTCAGGGCACTGCAGGCCAGAAGGACCCAGAGTAACAGAGAGAGATGAAAGAGTTGAGAGCAGACACTGACTTGATCTGACTCAGCATATCTTAAAGGCCCGCTTAAGTTACACAATATTTTCTGTACTATGTAATGTATTACAGATGATGACATTTAAAAAAATACCCAGAACAAAACAAAACATAAAGTCAATACTCTGGCATAAACAGTTAGCCTTAAAATGTCTTGAAATATTTTACTCTTATTTGGCATAATTGATGTAAGGCTGTTGTAAAAGTGGGAATCAAAACAATAATTTTTTTTTTTTTGAGACAGGGTCTCGCTTTGTAGTTCAGGCTGACCCTCAGCTCACTGTGTAGCCCAGGCAAGCTCCAAACTCAGCAATCCTCATGTCTCTGCCTCACGAGTGCTGGGATGACAGGCGTGAGCCACCACGCCCGGCACTGTGGTGTGTGGTATTGATAGCTGGTGGGCGTGAGTCACCACGCCCAGCATTGTATGTGGTTACCGGGATCGAACTCAGGGCCTTGCTCTTGCGAGACAGGTGCTGGAGCCACTGAGCTAAATCTCTGGCCCCAAAACAATAAGTATTATAGGGTGGTATCTTGTAAGGTCCATGCTTAAAGGTCTCCACATCAGGCAGGGAACCTTCTGGAAACAGATGGCACCTTCCCTGGGGACAGGAAGTGAGTAGCTGCAAAGGACAGGGCCATGTCCTGGGTCTGGTGGCATCTAGATCCCTCCAGGTGCTGGGCCCAGTGAGGGAGGTAGGAGAGCAAGAGCTCCTGACAGGATCCAGGGACTTGCCTGGAGGGACTGCTTCTCCTTCCTTCTGTCCTCTTCTGGGAGCCCCCATTGGCCAGATGTAGGTGGAAGCCAGTAAGAGGAACAGCTATGAAATGGGTCAAAACAGTACAAAAAAGGTTGGGAGAGTGGAAGAGTCTGTCCTGGGGACACCTCAAGATTTTTATCTGGATTCTAGATTTCTGTTGCTTGCCTTTCCCAACCTATTCCTACCCAAAACATACTGTAAACATACACATCTGAACATATTCAGACAAACATCCCTGAGTCCCCCTGGTATTCTGTGAATACTTTTCTAACCAGGGCACTGGAATCGTTCATTAACTCTAAAATTTGTGGGCATTTCTCATGGTTTCTGTATTTTGCTACATTATATATGCTATTGGATATCCATATAAGAAAAGTTTACATACTAGCTCTATACATGCTGTTTTTAAATTCCTGGAAAATAAAACTGGAACACATGTGTTACCAGTGGTAGAACTAAACGATTTTATTTTAAACAAAATATTTTTTACAGTTGGATACTGAAGGAAAAATACAGAGTGAAGAGGAAATCTAAAACCTTTCTGAGAAGTGAACCACATTCAGTTTTGGTTTTTCTGGTTAAAAACTAACAAAGCAAGCACTGAATTTTAGCCCCTTTGATCCCAAATGTTTTCATTTCCCACCATTGCACATATTAACTCTGTGAAGACACAGAAGTGCCTTTCAGGAGCCTGTTTACTTCAGCAACTTTCCTCATGTCCTGGTGCCCAAGCAGTGAGTGCTCTGAGTTAGTGGTCTCAATGATAGTCAGGTGCTTTATATTTTTGTACAGCGACCGTGCTGATTGGTTTTTTGTTTTTAAAAATGATTTATTCTTTTAAAAATACTTTTCATTTAATTTAGAGCCTGAGGTTCACAGGTTCTAATAAAATGGTCAACTTAGCCAATAAGTCGAAAGAAAGAGAAATATGCAAAAATTATTTTTAGGCTTGATGATGTTTTTGCAAGGAATTCAAGCTTTATGGGTAGTAAAATTCACTTTTATTGCCCACCTTTTCTGGAATCCGTCTGAAAACCAATAATTGTGGTACACTGCTTAAAAATGATCTTGGCCTAATATTGAAGGCCTGGCTGAGAACCTTTCACAGTAAGAGAGGGACACTTCTATTTCTATTACAATTTTCAACTATGGTGTAAAATTTAAACATTATTTTAAGAGAAAGTCTCCTGGAATTTTCTGTGAGTTTTGAAGAGTTAGATCATACATGTTTTGTTTCATAGCTTTTTCACAAGAGCCAGGCTCGTAGCAAGGGGGTGTTCTGGTGTCATGGACCATAGTGATGGGACTTCCAGCTACATTGGGGGCACTAGGTTAGCCTGTCATGATGTAGGAATGGGTAACCTAGTATCCCAGGCCCAGGTTGGTTATGTAATTTTGTTCTTTTCAGGTGCATGTATCGATCTGTGGTCTGTAGAGAGAGAACTTCTCTTTCTGGATGGAAATAAACATGACCCCTGATCTAAAATGGTTCGACCTATAATTTTTTTGTCTTTATGATGGTATGAAAGTAAAATACGTTCAATAAAAGGTGCACCTTGCACTTTGAATTTGGACCTTTGCCCAGCTAGAAATATGGTAGGGAACTTCTCAAGATCTGGGTAGCAGCAGTGATTGACCAGGAGGTCATAAAGGGCAGTGGTCAGTGTTGCTAAGCTGTGATGTTCAGTAGGACAGGTCTGTTGAATGACCCTCAGCTTATAATATTTTTGACTTATGATGACTTTCTGGAGATATGATTCCATTGTAAATGAGAGAGCATCTGTACTGAGGAAAATTACAGGGAGAGAGGGATCCCATTTTCTGGCTGGAGGAGGAAAAATACAGCTGGCATTGACCCAGGCCTTCAAGGATTCCAGTAACAGCCAATTCAGAAATCATATATTTTAGTGACTTCTTAGTCTGACTTCATTTCATAAGCCTCTGTTTTTCTCATTAAAAAAAAAAAACAAATAGAGAAGCTAGAGAACTTGGAGTCTATTAATATTCTTACTATTAATATTAATAATACAAGAAGGGTTGTACAAATGTATGAGAGTAAAACACACACCACACATGCCATTGGAGGTCCTAGTTCAAAGTCATTTCCCAAACAGGGAACAGACATTCATGTGTTCCGTTACCATCTTATTCGCTAAAGGTGACTAGATTACTCTTTGGAACTGTGTTAAGACTTACTTTATGAGAAAACAGGAAAATTGATTTCATAGCCGTACTTTATTAAAAAGCAGATTTTATTTATTTGAAAAATAAACAGTTTAGATTTACAGAAAAAATGGAGAGTATAGTAGCTCATATTAATCTGTTACATTTGTTATAACTAATGGACTGATAATAATATCCTATTATTAACTAAAGTCTGTAATTTTTCCAGATTTCTTTAGATTTGACCTGGGCCAAAAACTGTGCTTTTTCAGTCACTACTTTATCTCTTCATGCTTTTTCAGTCACTACTCTATCTGTAATTGTTGCTGGACACATAAGGTTACAGGAAAAAAAATGGAATAATATAATAAATACTTCCATCTAATTCCATTTATCATCATTTTCCTTATTAACTGTATATAAATGTACATTTTTTTTTTGCTGAACCATTTTAAAATAAATGGTGGATAATATGACATTTTATCCTTAAACACATCAGAATGCATCTCTAAAAAATAAGGAAACTGTGGGCCGGAGATTTAGCTCAGTGGTTCCAGCGCCTGCCTCGCAAGCGCAAGGCCTTGAGTTCGATCCCGGTAACCACATACAATGCTGCGCGTGGTGACTCATGTCCGCCAGCCATCAACACCACTCACCACAGTCCTGGGTGTGTTGGCTCACGCCTGTCATCCCAGCACTCAGGAGGCAGAGGCAGGAGGATTGCTGAGTTCTAGGCTTGCCTGGGCTACACAGTAAGCTGAGGGCCAGCCTGAACTACAAAGTAAGACTCTGTCTCAAAAAAAAAAAAAAAAAAAAAAGGAAACTGCTTTATAGAAACACATGATCATTGTCAGACCCTACAAAATTAATGATAGTCACCAAATAATATATAATATTAGTTCATGAGCAAATTTCCCAAATTTGACCCCTTAGTCTTTAATGTCTTAAAACAAATTTTAAACCAGAATCTGGTTAAAAGACTGTGCATGCATTGTGTTTGGTTGCTGTGATGTGTATGTCTCTTAGTATAAAATTCTAAGATATTAAAACTTCTAGGGCTGTGAAGCCCTGGGAAGATTGTAATGTTATCCCCAGCCTCTTCCCTGTCTAACGCCAGTGTAATTCAGAGTAAAAACAATTTGAATTTCAGTGAAACAAGTGAAAAAAATCCAAATAAATTCTGAATTTCCCCCAGGAAGATGATGACTTTGATATTGGCTTTGAAATCTCAAGTGATCACAATTTTTTTTTTTTTTTGAGACAGGGTCTCACTTTGTAGTTCAGGCTAGCTCTGAGCTCACTATGTGGCCCAGGCAAGCCTCGAACTCAGTAATCCTCCTGTCTCTGCCTCCCAAGTGCTGGGATTACAGGCGTGAGCCACCACACCCGGCACTGATCACAATTTTAATAGTGCTTACTTGTCTTGAGTAATCCAGTGCTAGATCTGCAGATTTCAGTAGAGACAGTGACTCATTGTTTTCTGTTGAGCCCATTGTCTAGGGTTAGTGTACCCCAGCCTCATAGATGTGAAACCACATCCTTAACGGCACTCAGCTGACACCACAAAAATGATTTCTGGCTGTATAGTATTTATAAGTCTTCTGGCCTAGGGTCCAGCCCTTGTGTGGAATTTCACAGTGAGTTCCACAGTCCTTCTTAAGGCCAGAAAAAGAAAAATCATTAGGATTATGGGTGGAATCATAGTCTGAGGAACCAGAGCCCACGGTGAGAAACTGAGTTGGGATGGGACTGGTGGAAGCAGAGCCTGCAAAGACCCATGAATCTTGCTTTGACCAGGAGAGCCTGGCTCGGGCCACGGCTGGGTCCCTTCTTTGGTTTTGGCTCTCCTGTGTCACAGATAGCTGGGGCCCAGCAAGTGTCTGGATTTGCTGTGGTTATTCAGGTGGGTATGATGAGCTCACCAGCCAGGCTGCAGCTCTTACAACACAAGGGATATAACCTGGCATCCATTGGAACTCCATTTAGAGTGGAATTATATGCTTGGAAATATTTTCTTGCAAATGTACACATTGTCATCTCTTTGTGGTATGCTCTGGAGAGGATTGTTTTTCTGCACTTGACATGAAGCTGCACAGTGAACTCGGCCTTATTTTACCCCACCTGCCCTTGTTGGGGGCCCATCCCATTCCATCTCTGTTGTTAGAAAAGCACTTCACCCCCATTCAGTTTTCCCATGTTCTGGTGACCCACCTGGAAGAGGTTCAGTATTGTTCAGTTTTGTTTTTTCTTCTGTTTTTAACTTAGTATGCCTTTTAGCACTCCAACTGAATGGATTCCTTTTCTTTCTTTTGAGGGAAAAGAACCTGAAAGAAACAATACTTGTGATAGTAACAGTATGGTAAGTGTAATTGCTGTTTGATGTTAATTTGCATGTTAAACAGAGCGGGAATAGCTAAATTCACCGACATATTATCTAGTTTAGTCCTTTTATATTTGGTCTTAATACAAAACTGTAGCCTCACAGAATTTAAATGCCCAGATATTACATTGTACATGTATTTGGATAGCACTTATGATTTTTATGTCTACCAGCAATAGTCATTATAGTATACTTGGAAATTACAGAAAAGCAGAATGAAGAATCCAGAGGCAACTAGCATTAAAATTGTGTGAATTGGGCTGGAGATTTAGCTCAGTGGTTCCGGTGCCTGCCTTGCAAGCGCAAGGTCCTGAGTTCGATCCCCAGTAACCACATACAATGCTGGATGTGGAGACTCACGCCCACCAGCGATCAATACCACATACCACAGTGCTGGGCGTGGTGGCTCATGCCTGTAATCCCAGCACTCGGGAGGCAGAGACAGGAGGATTGCTGAGTTTGAGGCTTGCCTGGGCTACATAGTGAGCTCAGGGCCAGCCTGAACTGCAAAGCGAGACCCTGTCTCAATAACAAAAAACAAAAAAAACCCAAATTATGTGAATTTATTCTAGTTTTAATTTATAGGTTACATCTTTTTTAAGGGACATTATTTCACTAAAACTGTCTAGAATGCTTTGCAACTTAAAATGTGCTTCGTGGATCATGCGAGCCTCTTAGAAATGCAGACTGGTACGCCAGACATAATCATAATTTGAATGGAGCTTTATTACATACATGTTAAAATTTGGAAGAATGCTCTAGAACATGTTCTCCCTGAGGAAGGAAGAGAACAGAGGATCTGACAGCCAAGATCTGTAGGATGTGTTTTCAATTTCCTCCCTGTCTTTCTTTGCTAAAGTAATTTTCCTTGCCACGTGATAAAGATAAAAATGAGGTCAGATTTCCTAATGAGGCATAGTATCTTTGTTGAGAATTTGACGGCCTCATACACAACCATTTCACCCAGGAAACAGTAAGTGCCTATTATGTACCAGGCATATATGGGGTAGATTCAGGCCCGAGTCCAGGTGTGTATATATTGCTGTAGAAGCACGTGCACAGCCAGGATGAGGGGTAGGTCAAGCTCAGGAGAAAGATGGTCTCTGATGGAATCTTGAAAACTAAATCAGTGCATGTGACTTAGGAGTCTTGTCAGGTTGTACTTAGGAGATACATATTGAAGTTTCAGAGTTTTCAGAGGCCACTGTCTCTGTGACTAACTCAAATGGTTCAAATTTAAAAAAAAATAAGTTTGTGTGTACATGTGCGCATGTGTGGACATGTAAAGAGACAGACTTATATAGAAACACAAAGAAACAGAGATAAGGCAAATTTGGCAAAATGTCAGCATCCAGTGGGACAGATTACCTGGTGTAATCTCCTTTCCTTCCTCCTGTGTGTGTTCGTGTGCATATATGTATATGTATGTGAGAGAGACCTGTATACAGTCAAAATGGCATACACAGTCCAAGTTGACAGATACAGTCAAAATATTATTTTGCTTTTTCTGGTTTTTAAACAAAACATGGGGTTAGTAATTTGATAGGAAACCTCTATAAAGGTTAAAAAATACAAAAGTAGATCTATGTCAGCATTTTTACGAATTAAAACAAAAACAATACTGTTTCTCTACTTTGTACAGCAAAGATATGATTGTTCACATGTATCCACTATTCATGATGGTTTCTAATTTT
>PVIC010032794.1:0-20500 GCA_004025085.1 Thryonomys swinderianus | reverse complement strand
AGGATTTTTCTTTGTTGCTCATTATTGCCTGGTTGTTTTGTAAGTACTTCATGTCCTCCTCTCTGTCTTCCTCTCTGATTCAAGGATTTTCTGCAGGGCATGTTTGGATTCTTCCCTTTGTACCTTCCCTTTCCTTGTCCTCTCTTCTCTGCAGCCCTTTGCTAACCCCCTCCCCTTCTCTCCTGCCCTATGATACTTCTGCAGAGAAATCCACTGAGAACCCTATGTATGCAAAGATCTCGTCTTCTGGTTTCATGATTTTGTTTCTGTATTTGAGTTTTGATAGTTTGATCATAGGTCTGGGTGCAGCCTTCTTAGAGTTGAATTTTATTGGAGACATTTGGATTCTCCAGATATTTTCTGGATATTTATATCTTTCCCAAGATTTCAGGGGTATTATACTTTCTACATAAGGAAATGAATACTCATTTATTTGACAAAGATAGAAATAAAGCAGGTTTAGTATATTTTAAATGTTAGGGAAAAACAGAACTAAAATTTAAAAAATAAAAAACTTAATATTCTTTTCATTTAGTGAAAATACAAACCAGTCTGACAATGAAAAATTATCCATGAAAAATTATAAAGAAAAACCTATGAACATGATTTCTATATTATTGCACTGTGGTCAAAGAATCTAGCCTTCACAATTTTTTTCCCTAGGAATGTATTGATGTTTGCCTTGTAAATTAATGTGCAATTAGTTTTTATTTTTATTTTTTAATTTAATGCTACATAAATATTGAAAGAAAATTGTATACTATTTTAATATGTATTTGAAATTTTGAACATACTACTCAAGCACTCATGTGTCTAGTTTTGTGTAAATATGTATGTGACATGTTACCCAAGCACTCGCATGTCTGGTCTTGTAAGCACATTAAAAGTTACTGGAGGTAGGGCTAAGTTTTCTGCCAAAACTATCTTTGTATTCCTTGTAAATGTGACAATTTTTGCCACTCTTAGTTTTAAAAGCAAGCTTTCTTACACTGTTTTACTTAAAGAATTCTGAAATAGAAATTTAGACTTCAGTGGTGTTCCATAAATACGTAGGTTTCCTTAAATTCTTTTTCATTTTTTAAACATTTATTTTATGAGAAAATAAACAAGATTTCATAATCAAATAAGAATAATATTAGTTTTTACACCATATATTTTTATATTCAAAGTGATTACTTAGACTACAAGACATAAAGAATATTCTTACAAGAAAGAACAGACAAATAAAAAACAAACTTTTTAAAATGAACTCAGAAAAACTAGTGATATGAATGAGCTCAGCATGTAGAAAGACACGTTTCTAAAAGACTGGGGTTTGTGGTTTAGGGAGGTAGTCTCCCTTTTTGCTATATTTTTCCTTTTTTCTCCTCTGGTAGATAATCTCAAGTGGCCTCTCTCTGAATTCACAGATTTTCTTCTTCACTGATGCCACTGTAGTTCTCATGGCTTGGTCGTGTCCTCCAGCTTCAGAATTATTTGGCTTTTGATTGGAATTTCAGTCTCTCTGTTAAACAGCTAGCTTTCGTTCATTTATTGTTTTCAGATTTTGTTGACCCCCCCCCACACCGCTCTTTATCGTTGGTTAAACTACTTTGAATTCTTGGTCAGCGGCTGCGGTGGCTGTGCCCGGGCCCTGCTGCCTGCTCCCGCTGACTCGGCCGCTCACTCACGGGCGGGGCTTGTGGGCAAGGGCACCATGCAGGAGGCTGGCGAGGGCTGCGGGCTGGCGAGGACGGTTCTGGCTCCCTGACGAGCAGAGGAATGTCTGTACCTCCGAGAGCTGACGCTCGCCAGAGTCCTTGGCCCCAAAGTGGACGTGTGCGGAGTGGCTGGGCAGCTGCGGCCTGTGGCACGCCTGTGTGGCCTCCTGACTTCTTTTGACCCCTGAGGTATTATGGACAGGGTGATGGTACTGTCCATCTGGGTGATGGTCCAGTGTGCCCGAGAGGTCTCCTGACTGGTGGAGCCAGTGTCTGAGGTACATACAGCACCTGTGGGGGACTTGGGACCCCCCCCTGCAGGGAGCTGCTGGTCCCCAGAGCACTCGCACCCTCCTCCTCCTGTAGGGCCGTGCAAGGAGCAGGGCTTGTGGGACGTTCAGTAGCCCTGAGACCGCAACATGTGTGCCCAGAGCTCTGGGGCCTCGCACGCCGGTTCTTGGTGGCTGTGCTGTTGAGTAGAGCCTGGGCCTGGCATGCCGCCTCGGGAGAGCTGTGGGGTGGGACCCGGTGTGCTCCACGCCGTGACGGCTCGGGCTTGGACCGAGAGCCCAGGAAGGACCCCAGGCTGGAGCTTTCACCCAATTCCACTCTGACCCTTGGCGACTCCTGCCCACTGAGAAGCCTGCTGCTCCTGTCGTAGCACGTTTATTCCATTTGGCCTCTGCACCCTGTACTTCCCTGCACTGTTTAGCCCAATCCTCAGAATGAACCTCAAACACGCTCTGTGATCTTCATCTCTAGGGGGATCCCCGGGAAGTGGGCACCCTGACCCAGCCAGGGTGACGGCGAAGGTGAGGGTGTCCTTGGGCACCAAGACTTAGAACAAACACATTTTAAAATCATACTTCATTGTCAAGCTCGTTACATTGGTCTTACTGCCTGGATTTGGGGCTGAGCAAACTGCAATGGGGAAGCTAGTGCCCTGGCAAAGACGCGCACAGCTCAGTAGCTGGAGATCACGTCCGCTCGAGCTCTCCTCGCTGAGCCAGGGGATTGCTCTGCGACCCACCAACTGCCCCGTGAAAGAGAAATAATCACCTCCCTGTGGCCGGGCTCACATGGGAGGAGATGAGGAAGTAAATCGGAAGGTGCAAAATGTCCCACAGACACGTTTCCTGCGGCTTCACGCATGAAAGCGCCACTCCACTCCCGCAGGACACAGACCTCACCTGGCGCCTTCCACGGCTCCCAGCGAGCCGCTGGGTGCTGCGGATGGGAGGGCACCGGCTGCTCATGCTCATCCCCCCTGCCCGAGGCCTGGCCCAGGGGTCCCCACGGGACAGCAGACGGGACAGTGAACTCTGCAGCGGCTGGGCCAAGGGACGCACGACCAGGATATGAGGCACCACTGTGCAGCAGCACAAGAAGCGGGGGTGGCAGAGACCGTCCGCCCTCCCGACGCCCCGCACGTCTCTGGCGAGCCACCTGGGCAGCTGCGCTCCGCCATGCTGAGCCCTCTCAGCCCCTCATACTCCTTCCTACCCCACAGCAACGGTTCCACCACCCACCCACCCAAACCAGTGGCTGCCAGGAGGGAAGCATTGGCCTGCTCCGGCTCCTGTCACCTGGCCGATTCTGCAGCTGCTTCCAAGCCCCCAATGCCTGTCAGCAGACACGCCGCTGCCTCAGGCCCTTCTCCTGCAGCCTGGCACTCGGCCTCCTGACTAGTAGCCCTCCCCCCTTTGTCTCCTGTGCCCACAGTGCGCTGGCTGGCTTGGCACAGTCCTGGCTGGGGTGAGGAGTGTGAGCACCGTGCCTGCCCCCAGGTGTGAACCAAGGGCAGAAAGGGGGCTCCTGTGCTCTCAGCCGCCTGCTTGCCAAAGACTGCTTCTCCTCTGCCCTCTGCCATGGAGCCTGCTGAAGAGGGACCAAAACCTCCACGGACTGTCAGCCACACCAAGCTGCCCCTCTTCACCTTGGGCAGTAGGCATTTTGTCTCAGCCATGAGAAAGTGACCAAGAGCCCCTGACACCGTGAGAGGCTGTGGCCACACGGGCTGTGCCTTCCCAGCCTCCCAGGGCACTGACGCCTCTTGGGACCAGCTCCCTGTGGTCAAAGCCTCCATCTCTAGGGTTTGTCTCCATTGGGTTGGTCTCTGCTGCCGTGGGTGCATGAAGAGAGGAAACAGAGAGGAAGGGGAGACAGCCAGAGAGAAAGGTCTATTCACACGTCACAGGGACGTATGCGCCCACGTTCAGAGCAGCTCAGTGTGTGAGATCTCAGTCCTGGAAACAACCCAAATGCTGGAGACTAGATAAAGAAGATGTAGTTTTTCTACAAAAATAGAGTATTACTCTGCCTTAAAGAATGACAAGTTTGAGTCATTTATACTCAAATGGACGTATCTTCATAAATGAAATAAATAGAACACAAATGTGTAAATATGTATCTGTTCTCTCGTATGAGAAACTGAAGATGTAAATGAGTTCTAGAATGTATGATGGATATTGTGAAATAAAAAATATGCAAAGGGAAAGGTGGTGGAGGAGTGAGTAATGAGGGGTAAAGAAAAAATGGGATGGTAATTTAAAAAAGGAAACAAAACTTATATATTTAGGGGGTGAGAGATTGTGGGGTGGGTAGTGAAATGGGAAAAATATGAGAATTAAATTGTGTCATGTACTGGTACAAATTCCCAATATTGAGTATGATCATGGTATGATGTATATATATACAATGTACCAGTAAAAATAAAAACTTTTAAAAGAAGAAAGATCTATTCAAAAGATTCTCCCCACTCACCCACGCACACGTAGGAGATGACACTGTAGCCGGTGTGCCAGCCCCAGAGGACAGCAGCTGTGCCACAGCAGCGAAGCCGGCTTCCTCTCCCATCTCAGCAGCTGGAGCCAGAGCTCTGTCCACGTCTGCACGCCTGCCAGCATATTCGTCTTGCTTGGCCAGCGGGGATCGAGGCTGAGGCCGACCTGAAGAACAGTGCACCACGCTCTGCCCACGCCTGCGGCTTCCGGCGGCAGAGGACGGGAGCCTTCCGGGCCAAGACGGAGTACCTGGGCCACTCGCGGCCCAGCAGACGGCACCAGCTGCAGGTCTGTGCCTGCCCACTGGCCTCCGGAACACCACAGGATGGAACCGGGCCCAGAGAATTTGCCACCGGAGCTGTGAGGAAATCTGCATGTTCTGTGGGCCAGTGAAAACTATCTCACTGTGGGAATTTAAAGCACTAGAAGAAAGGAGACAGGGAAGATATTTGAAGGACTAATGTGTTAGAAACCCCTTTGATAAAAATTATGCAGTCACAGAACCAAAGTCCAATGAACCCTGATTCACACAAAGAATATCACATAAGTACACATCAGAGTCAAATTTCCACAAACCAGAGATAAAGAGAAGAACGGGATGGTGGGAAGGGGGAGAAAGGCATCATGGACTTCTCGTCCAGCCTGCGCAAGACGGACAGCGTCCAAGCGATGGACAGAATGTGTGGAGCATGGCTGATGCAGAGAAAAAAGCTGTTGAAAATTAAAACAAAAACCATCTTTTTTGAATAAGCAAAAGTTGAGAAATTTGCAAAACAGGACCATATATAACCAGAAAATACAAGATCTTTAACATAGAGAATGAAAATTTCACCCTACAAACAGCAATGAATACCACAAGAAGTAGTAAATACTGAAAGAAACATGATTTTTTTTTCTCATTTATAGTTTGTTCACTGACTTTATAAATGATGTTAAAATGTGCCACGGGTATATGTTATAGCACAGCAGAAAGAAACCGTGGGGGCGAGAGCGGAGGGACAGGAAACGGGCGGTACTGCACACAGGGCGGTACTGCACACAGGCCAACCACGAGGATGGCGTGCTGTGCTGTAAAGTTGGGAAGAGCCCTGGAAGAGTCATTGGAGGCAGAGTGAACACGCCAGTAGCGCAGACACAGTGAAATACAAAAACACACTCAAGCAGTGCAAAGAAAGGTAGGAGAGAAAAGATAAAGAGCAGATGGGACGGAAAGAAACAAACGTACAATGTGGAAGTTTGAAACCCAACCACGCTGATGACTATATCAAAGCAAAAGGGTACAATACTCCAAAGAGGATCAGATAGGGTAAGAAGCAAGACACCACAGCATGCTGATTAGGAGAAACCACAGAGGTTCCTTGGGTCACGAATCGAGTCTGTTTTACAATTTTTGGGAGAATGGCTGTGGTTGTGTCTGTTGCTGACAAAGAGTTTGTGGACAGAAGGAGAATTTTGCCAAAAGCTTTTGTTTGAGAACTGAATCATTTAAAAAGCAAGTGCTCGTGAACCAAGGCATTTGTACTTAAGGACGCAGACACCAGTGGGTTGAAAGTGACAGGACAAAACAGAAACAGTGCACGAAGCATTGGAGTGCGGGGTGGCCCAGGGTTTATTCACGGGCATCGCTTCGGCGAGGCTTTACATCAGCTCGGCATCAAGCAGTGTCGCATTGAAGAGGAAAGCCCTTGCTCCTGCCTTCAATGCCCAGAGACGGGCAGCGCCTGTCACGCAGCAGGCATTTCGTTCGCCTCTGTGCTCCAGTGTCCGCAGACTGGTGCCCTCAACGTGAGATCTGGCCCATGACGGGGCCTGGGACTGCACTTTACTAGAGTTCTCACTGTGTCTAATCAGTGCTTAATAGTTGTACCAGCATGTATGGGGCACAAAGGGAAGATGATGTGTGCACTTCATGTGAGGGTCGAATGAGCAGCATGAAGCGTCACTGTGTTCAGTGCCTTGTGTGTGTGTCATTTCCTTGTGGCCAGAGTAGTCAAAGCCTCTGCCGGGTATATTTGCAATATGTGATACTGTTACTGTCATCAGAATATGCTATTGGAACATGCAATATTATTGCGATCCGAGAATTACACTTCACATGAATAAAGGACTGTGTGCTGCCCAAGCGCGTGGGAGGAGGGGTCGGCAAAGAGCAGGTGAGACTTGGAGGCGGCTGCTTGAGCCTTCTGTTGAGCTTCCCCTGAGAAGCCTTCTCTTTAAAATGAGACTGTAGTGCCCAGCAGGTGACGCTGCACATTTCCGGCCTAGGGGAGAACTCGTGGTTGGTACAGCCCAGCAAGGGCACCCCTGCAGCCCAGTGCTGCACAGGCGGGCGGTGGGCACAGTCTGGAGAGGCCAGAGCTGAAGCTCCTCCTTCCCGTGCTCTCCCCCCTTGGCTCTGAGCACGAACAAAGCACCACACCTCCCAGTGTTCCCAGTGGGTTCCCTGTCTGCGCAGGGCCTGGCGTTTTGAGAATGGCATCTCTGTGAGTGATTGGTGCTTCAGTTCTGCCAAAGGAACCTGCAGTTACCTCTGTCTCTCAGTCTTGGCACACAGGAGCATGGGCTCTCCAGGCTGTCCGGGTGCTCAGATGGCTCGAGACCGCTTGCTGGCCAGCAGCAGCCCGACGCCACAGCTCTCCCCGCGTATGCTGGAACACCCCACTCTTATCGCTGGCTGTGTGGAAGTTACAGATACGTACTGGAGATTGCAAAAGCAAAAACAGGAGAAGGATTGGGCTTTTCATCCTAAAATATATATATAATCATGCCATGTCTTGACCCAGAAGTGTGGAGCCCCAGGAGAGAATGGAAACCAGGGTCCCGAAGGACAGAGAATCCTGGCTGGCTCATGCGTTTGGCTTCCGCAGCCCAGTCACCCCATGTCTCTCTGAAGGTCACCTTTCCTGTCCCTCTGTACACAGGATGAGCTGGCGCTGTCCATGCAGCAAACCCTGAGTTAATATCTTCTGGCAATGAAATATGCATTTGATACTTTGAGGAAATAATGAAACATGAAATGTCTGTAATTTCTATTGCTGAAAGTAGTTATTATTAGTCTTATTAATAATTATATATCAATAATATATAATAATGCCACATATTAACAATAATACAGTCTGGCTTGTTGCACCTGTTCACATTTAAAAGTAAAGCCACATTTTCCCTGGAGGATACTATAATGAGGTTTTCTGCTGTTGAAGTTTATGAATCATTTGAACTGTCGCAGGTCAGGAATCGGTGGAAGGGCCCTCAGGTCCCAGGGAGACTTCCATCTGAGGACCTGCTCGCCCCTGCTGCGCCATGCTGACACTCTTCCCGCGCACGCTGCACCCTCGTGTCTTACACTTCGGTGCGCACGTATCACAGCCCTGTGTGACTCAGCTCGGGCGCGGCTCTCCAGCAGCTCCTTGCATGTTTCTGTGCCCACTTTCCAGAGAAACCACTTGAGCTTCCTATGGCTGCTGAGTAGAAACGTCTTCAAGGTGCGTCCCTGTCCGGCGGGGACCTTTTCAGAGCTACAGGTTCGAGGTCTCCACCAAGAGCGACTAGTGAGGTCAGCCACGGCCGGGGTCCTCCCACCCCTGCATAGGGAGCCCCAGGAGGAGCCCCCGCTCAGCTCTAGCATACACCGGAGACCACGGACCTCCTGCTCCAGCAGCAAGGGTGCACTGAGTGTCTCCTTTGCTTCCCAAGGCACCGAGCTCGCCTCTGTCCACGCGGCCCTTGCTCCGGAGGTGAGGACATGGCCTCCAGGGCCAGCTTAGAGCCTGGCAGAGAAGTGTCCCCGACACAGCTGCACCCAGCCCGGTGTGCTCACCACACCAAGTGCCTGGAGACAGACATGCATTCCCTCCCTTGATGGGGCCTCCCAGGGAAGGAAATGGAACCAATGCGTTGGTTTTATTGTTTTTATTACTCTATAGAGTTACAGGTGACAATAAGAATGGAGTTTCAATAAGCATTTTAAAGGTCATGGGACAGTCTTAAGTTGCCATTATTAAAATTGCTCCATCCTGCTCGCATGGTCTGTGGATAGCTGTGTACCACTGGGCCACGAGGACTACCTGCATTTGGAAAAACATGAATAAAACCAACTCCGGATTGTCTCCTGGTCTCCCGAGAGCTGCCCTGTTTCATACTGCTTTGTCCCATCTTATCCCATTTCCCATTCTCTTCAACCTACGTATGACGAGCTGCAGGCATGATTACATTAATTCTTCTAAAATTTGTTACCACAAAAGCGCCACAAAAACAGGAACTTTGTCTTTTTCATGGCTTTCACCCAAGAACATAGCGGCACTCCACACAAAATGTTCATTAGATATTTTGGCATCTAAATTTGTTGATCTCTCTTGAGATGGACCGACTCGGCCTCACTGCTATTCTGACAGAGCCGGGGCTGCACGGAGCCGAGCCAGGAGCTGGAGATGGAGATAAGGAGGCTGCGGTGCAAGCCCATGCACAGGCTCCAATACAGATTTGCTTCTGCTGGGAGGCAGCAGCTTGCTCAGGGAGGACGTGAGCTTTCGCTCGTGAATACACCCAGGGTCTGGCTTCTTCCTCCCCAGCTTGGGGGGACCCAGCATTTGGGGGTGCTTGCCCCCTTCTGGTGAAAGGGATCAGCTGTCCTGAAGAGCTGTCTGGTTGTCGGCAGGAGGGCTGACATTTGCTGAGACTTGACACTCGGCAGAGAACAGAGCACAGAAGCCGTGGTGGGAAACTAAGGTTAACGGGCCCCTGTCCTCCAGTTAGCGGTTGCTGGGCCTGTGTGCTCTTCAGTCCCTTACTTTCACCACATAGTTTCTTGTTTAGTAATCTTAGAAATCTCATGAGATAGGTCACATGGACAGATACAGTTATACAGACTCCAAGAAATGTATGCCAAAAGCCACCAATTTAAGGTTCAATCTAAGACCTGGCTTCTTGGGCACAGGGGTTAAATCCCCCATCCACAGCCCAGCTGGGAGCACCATGCCCTGTATTCTGATGCCAGCTCAAGCTGGGCTCTTGTTTCTCCTAACTGGTGCCACCTCTTTGCCCAGGAGTAGTGCAGAGGTGAATTTGCCCTTCGGCTGTGGGGCTGTGCAGAGGAAACTGCTCAGCCTTGGGGATGCACCTGGTTCTCCAGGTGTGCACACAGATCTCTCCTGTGGCTCCGGCTCCGTGGACCAGCCGGCCAGAGCAGACCTCCCGCCTCCTCCCGCTTTCTCACTTCTTAGGGAGGAGGGCGCCTGCCTGAAGCCCACATGTTCCAAAGACCAGAGCCTTTGAGAGCTTCTCAAATGCCATGTCTCTTGCGTGCCGAAGCCTGTTTCTTCAATGCAGAAAACTAAGTACAACAGGAGGCACCACGTGCAGTTGGGAGGACCTCTCCTGCCATTAACGAAGCCCACCTCGGGACTGCCTATAATGAGACGTTACATGGTCCTCAGTGTGCCTTTTGTCTCAGCTGAAACTGCCACCCGCAAACTGCCTCAGGATATTTCACAATGACTTTGCATTTCTCATGTTTGGCTGGATAAAAAACCATCACTTCAATAATGGGGAACACAAAGGTTTTCCAAAGGAGTGTGCTGTATAGCAAGTGTTCTTTTTATTTTCTTACCTCTCACAGTTGACTCTTAATATCTGCGTTTGGATTTGTAGTCAGGGATTGCTTTAAGCGAGGACTATGCGCCTCTGCAGCCAGAGGGAGAAGGGAGCTTAGCTGCACGGCAGGAAGGAGAGGCATCTGCAAGAGGTGGGCAGAAGAGGAGGCGCTGAGCCAGAGGCGGCTGCTTCTGCAGCGCCCTGAGCTGGGGAGCCTCTGGTTGGGCAGCGGAGGTCTCTGTCCTCCTGGGTCTGTGTTCCCTTGACGAGGTTCCCCCTCACCCACCCCCAGTCCTGCACCACCTGCGGCCCTCCAGCCCTCTGCTTCTCTGCACCCCATTTTAAACTCAGTTTCCCGGGAGATTTAAAGGAGGCTCCATTCCAGCAGACACGCGTCATGTTCCCAGGGTGGTGGCCTGGGCTATGCAGACTCACCTGCCTTTCATATGCGGGAGGGAAACAGAGGGGGAGACTGTGGGGTGTGGGTACTTTAGTAGTTCTGGAGGGCACGTCTGGGGAGCCACTGCGTGGCCGTGTAGAAGGCCCAGAAATAAGTGATGGCTGTGCCAGGTGATCCTGTTCACTGAGCAGCCTGACCTCGCTGTTCTCCTGCCTGACAGGAGGGGGCGGAGGAGGTTTAGCTGTGTCTATTCCAGCACTTTCGCTTGCAGAGCTGGGGACACTATGTTTCTGCTGTTTGAAGCCATCAAGTTTATTGGAGTTTGTTGCAGCAGCCCCAGAAAACCCTCATGAGCCTTTCCCAGGTGCACAGGGTGGAATTTCTCTTCTCACCCAAAGTGGAGTTGAAAACAGTTCTCTAAAGCAGGAGGCTCTGGCCTGAGGCAAAGAAATCCCAGCACAGGTGCACTATTCAGTGGGAAAAAATGAAGAATTTGGTTTAGGATGCAGGAGAAGTGTGGGGTGCTGGGCACTTAGGGGGTATTGCCTGCGGATCTGCATAGGGTTGGTGAAGCAAGTTTCTGGGTATATCTGGTGCGTCATGGAGGTCTGGTCTGGGGGGTCCATGTCTGGCCTTCACCCTTCTGCTCTGGCACTGCCCTGCTCTGCTTCCCGGGAAAACCTGGAGCCCTCAGCCTCTCCTCCTTTAGGCTTCTGGTATTGGTTACCTATCCCACTGGCTGGAACTGTCACAGAAGAGAGACAGAGAGACCAACAGGGAACAGCAGGTTTATTAGACGCCCCTTAACTTACTGGACTCCTGTCCAAAAGACTGAGTAGAGAACAAAGAAATTTCCAGTTTCTGTACATTTTCTGGAGAGTGGGTGGTCTTTTCAGTGGCAGAGCAAGTATGTTTGCTAGAACCAGACGAATGCAGAGCTTTGTCACTTACCCTTGAAAGACAGAGCCTTGGAATTGCCACCAGCCTGGTCATGGTCGCCAGTTTTATCTGTGACATCTAGCGGTGGGGACCCGTGGGGCTGCCTGAGGCCGGGAAAAGCTTGTTCTCCTTTAAATCCTGCTTTGGCCCAAGTGCCTCTGTCACAGCTCCGTCCCTACACACCTTGTGGTGAGATTCGAGCTTCTCCCAGCGCCGTCACCAGCCTTCTGGGTGCCCTTGGGTTGTGTGTTATTTTTGCAAATGACAATATCTGAGCCTACCTTGCAGGTGTAAACGATGCTGTGCCCTTGGGACAGCTCTCTTGGCATTGGCACATAGCAGGAAGTTGCCCACCTCTCTCCTGCCCCTGGCCTGGCTTTTGGCCCCACAGTGACTGGTGTCCTTCCAGCTCTCAGCACTGCCATGGTCGTGAGCTCTGTGGGAAGCACTGTCACTCTGGGTCTCTGTAGCTGCTGCCGGTGCAGTGAGCTGGGAACTGAACAGCCTGTCTGTAGTCCAGGCTCCTCTCCCCTTACTCTGTCTGCAGTGCAGAGCTTTCTCAGCCCTACACAAGAAACTATGTCGGGCGAATGATTCAATTTAATTATGAGCGTGACTGAGAATCAGAAGCCAGGTCTTCAGGCTGCAAAGAGCAGACCTGAGGTGAATTCGCCTCAGGGCTTCTCAGCACAGGTGCGACTGGCTGGCGGGTCACGCTTCCCACTGTCTTTGAGGCCTGTGCTCGCAGACTCCTGAAAGGCTGTTTCTGGGGCTACAGTCGGGGCCTTGGCCTCCGTGGCAGCAAAGGCACAAGCAGTTTCCTCCTTGGAAGGACAGGTAGAGTCGTGGCTCTTGGGGGACCACCGCATCACCCCCACCGCCTGCTCTTCCTTACTGTTTCTGAGCACTGGCCGGGACCGTGAGGCTGGCATCGGGTCCAGCCCTCTCTGGGTGTGCCAAAGACACCCATGCGCCTCTTCACAGACGGGCCCCACCAAGCCAGTCACAGCAGCCATGTCCACAAAGCTGACCACTTCACCTTACCCGCAGGGGCCGTGGGCTTCCTATGTCCAGCCAGGCAACTCCCAAGTCCGCGCACAAGTGCATTTTCACTGTCAAAACAATCTGTGGTAGCGGGGACCGAGCAGGCTCTGTCCAGCGTGCAGAGCGTGCCAAGCGTGTGTCGCTCACTCCGCCTCCTCGCCAGGGCTGGGGCGAGGCCGCCGCTGTCACCACTGTCCACTGTAGACGGAAGGAAGGCTGCAGTCCTCATTGGTGCTCACCGCTTAGGAGGTGCTCACAGGCAGCGGGAGCTGCGGGAAAGGGCGGCTCCGGCTGGGAAGCCCTGCGACGCTGGGTGTTCCAGGCAGCGTCCTCCTCGGACTGGAGATGAGTAGCAGTAGGGAAGCCTCCCTCCTTGGGCAGGGCCTCTTGCGTGGGCGTGGGCGTGGGCGTGGGCGTGACGCCCTGTGCTCCTTCCTGAGCGCCTCAGCGGCAGCGGCCAAACAGCCCTTCCCCCTTCCTCCCTCACACCTCACGGTGGAAGGCTAGTCTCTCCACCGATCCTGGCGAACTCAGCAAGCTGCTTCTCCTTCCCGGCTATGTCCAGGCCTTTCACGTTCTGTGTGAAGGAAGCACTTGGCACTCCCCATGACACAGCTGCGTCCTGGGAGTCGTGACTCAGTCAGGGTGGTTGCCAGGCAACGCCATCCTCGTCACAGCCCGAGAAGGTGCCGCAGACAGTCCCTTTGCTGACCTCACGTGCAGCTTGTGGAAAACGCCCCTGTCCCAGGCTTAGCTCCTCCAGCCGGGGAGTGTGGGAAATAACCCACATCTCGGTTGCTGGGGCCAGGCCCGCAGAGGCCATCTGCACTGTAGACTGTGTGGTGTGGAGTCGGCCTGCTGGTGGCCTCCCTCCCCTGTGCCCCTCGGGCAGAGAGCACCTCCAGAGCAGAAGAGCTGGTTAGGCACCCCAGCCATTGTTTAGCGGTTGTTATTACAAATGCACCAGGTAAGCAGCACTGACTTTGTTCTCAGGTATTGTAAAACCAAGCCATGCCTGGGCAAGGTGCCACATACCTGTGATCCCAGCCACTCTGGAGGCTGGGGCAGAAGGTGGGCAGTGCTGGGCAACCTAGTGACAGCTTGTCTGAAAATAGAAAGGACTGAGTGTGTAGCTCTCGGCTAGAGTGATCACCGACCTTATATGAGGCCCTGGGTTTCATCCCCAGTATTAGTTTAACACACACACACACACACACACACACACACACACACACACAATTGAACAACAAAAACAAAGCCCCAGAGGCATTCTGCAGAGACTTGATGACCACACTGGCATTGTCCTGCGTCAGACGAGCATCCTTAGAGCCCTAAATGTAGGAAGAAGCTCGGCAGCTGGGCTGGTCCTGCCCGCTGGCCTTGGGGCTCACAGACCATGTGCTCCCGGGTCCATGGAACATGGAGCAGAGCAGGGGTGTCCCTGGTGCTGTCATCCACAAAGAGCCCCTGTAGAGGCCCGAGCGCCCCGCCATCACGCAGCCGTCCACAGCACCCTCTTGGGAGATCCTCTGCAGAGCACAGTGCCACCGGCCCTCCTGGCCACAGCCCTTCTCCCTCCGCACAGCCACGTCCAGCTGAGGCCGGCGCTGGGATCCGCCTGGCCCCTGACACTCCCTGACAGCCTCCCCAGTGGGCCCGACGGGGCAGTGGCCAGCGAGCGAAGCCAGCGCCGAGGTCTCAGCAGCTCTGTCCCACCCGCCCGCGTGCCTCCAGGGCGTGACTGGTAACCAGGGTCAGGCTGCACTGAAGAAGCCGCAGCAGATGACTGCAGCTGCGCAGGGCCCTGCACAGAGGGCACAGAGCCTCAGCCGAGGGGGAGGGCCCAGGGAACCCGATGCAGGGGCAGTGGCCAGGTCGTCCTGCAGCTCTTGGGGGCGGCCTAGCGCTGTCAGGATGGGCCTGCGTGCAGCATGATGCCCCACGCAAGGCAGGGCCACGGCAGCAGCGGAGCACAGTCAGTGCACAACCGCCCGCCTTCCTCACCCTTGCTCCCCTTCGGGGCAGGTGCTGCTCCTCCCCTAGCTCGGGGCTCTTCTCCTCTTCCCACGCTGTGCCTGGCTCCGCAGAGGGAGGCTGGCTTCATCCCAGGCAGGGCGGGCTGTGGCCTTGGGCTCCCAGGGGGATGGGAGAAGGGGCGAGTTGGCCCCGACTGTGGCACTCAGAACTCATGGGGCACCTTGACAAGAGGAGCCGTCTGCCCACACCAGTCCCAGAGGGGGCCCCCTCCATCAGGTCCAGAAAGAAAGACATGCAGGGTGTTTACGGTGAGCTCTGTGGAGTGAAGCTTTCGCGTTCCATGGGTGATGCCAGGCTGAACTCTGGGCCCAGGAGAGCTGGGGACGAATGCCAAACCGGAATGAGAGATGTTGCTTCTAGGGAGACCGTCCTCCGTCTGGCGCCACAGGAGGCTGACGTGACTCTTGTCCTTCAGTGATTGAGAACAAGGCAGCTCCCTAAGCCAAGCTGCCTCGTGCTGATGTTTAGGAAACGCCCTGAGCGGTTCCCTCCCCCACCGCAGGCGGGACTCAGCCCAAAATGAGCTGCAGAGCAGAAGCCACACTGTCTCCTGGGGCAGGAGACAGCGATGGGCAGCCTGGGAGCTGCCACCCTGGCCTCTCAGGGTGAGTTGAGGCTGTCTGGCCGCCGACGGGACCGCCCTCCTTCCCGCCCCTTGGGCAGGGTCTTCCCACGGCTCCTGATCCAGGCGCACTGTCTTCCTGTCGGGAGGAAGCTGGAGACAGTCACAGAAGATGCAGCTCCAAAGCGGGCAGCAGGACACCCCTGGATGGCAGACTGCGCCCCAAGTAGGGGGCTTCCCAGGCAAAGTTAAGGTGTCTGGGTAGGCTCGCTCGGGCCAGAGACACGTCTGTGCAAGTGGCCTGCAGCGGTGTGGGCAAACACGGGGGAGAGAGAGGACAGAAGGTGTAGGACAAGGGAGACAGAGGACAAGCTGGGTGGGCGGGCGGCCGCTGGCTGGTAACGCTCCAGATGACACCCGGAAAGCTGCCAACCTATCCTTGCCCCAAGGACCTTGAGACACTGCTGGACAGCATCTCTGGAGCTGGACTCACACCGACCCTTGACCCAGGCAGTCTCTCTGCCAGAGGAATGAGTATGTCTGGGGGCGTGTCAGGCCGGGCCCATCCAGGAAACAGAACTCGGCCCATGCGTGGGCCCTGGGGCAGAGGACGGAGCCCAACAGGCTCTTTCTCAGAACTGCCTGCTCATCTGCTCCGAACAGGCAGACTAACTGGGAGGACACCCTCAGGGAGCCTGGGGGTGGTGAGCAGGGGGGGCACCTCAGTGCGCCCTGCGCATTTGGGTCTTGACCCGGCAGTGAAAGCCATGTGAAAAGTGCAGGATGTCCTTCTACAGAAACGAAAGGCTGAACATTTACGTAATTCATGCACACAAAACATTTTAAATGACAAGATCTTTTGAAGGGCTCAGTGATCCCTCATGTTTGTGTGTACTATATATTACTCAGTACATCACATGTCCACCTCTTGGGCTTAGCCCTGTTCAGTGGCCTCCAGCCAGGCTCCAGCAGTGAGCATGTTCCTGGGCTAGAGGAAGTACCCGCTAGAGATGCATTGTTTGCTGATGCCTCCTCTCTTGTTGCACTGATAATCTTTGCTTTCTAAAATAATATTTATGTTGTATAAATAGAGAAATCTTCAGGAAATTGAGAGCTGGACTCCTCAAGTGATGAGATTATACAGTGTACGTTCTACCCCATAGCTGTCCCTGAGGTGGGTGCCCGCATCCACTCCGGAAGTAAGTGCTCGCACCTGCCCCCACTGTGGGGTGCCTGCTTCTGGCCCTGGCTCTTGGTTTCAAGTCCCCCCCAGTCCACCCAGGCTCACCATCCTATTCAGGTCTTCTCAGCAATACTTCTGCACACAGACTACTCCATGTTTCCAGTAATCTCTTCTATGATCTTTCCTCCTGGAAGGCTCTTCTCTTGGCCCCGTTTGTCTCCTGCCCGAGGCCATTGCTTCTGTGGCACTGGGCGAAGCCAGGAGGCCTGAGCCCAGGGGCAACACTCCAGCTGGGGCTGCAGGCAGCAGGGGCTGATACAGAAGGGACTGCAGGCCCGGGGCTCTGAGCAAAGCAGCCCAGCAGTGAGGGAGTGAGAGGGGCAGGACAGGTTCCCAGGTCACTGTGGCTCTGGGTGGGGCACAGTTGGATGGGGCCTAGAGGCATGTGCAGACAGCCACCGTGGTGCAGAGAAGAGCTTGGCCTCTGGGGTGTGCTGCAGCTCTGACATCGCCAGACAGGATGCTGGCTAGGTGTGCAGAGGCTGAGAAGGGCCTCGGTGAGATCCGCGTGTCCTTGGAAAGGCTCTGGAGGGGGCCTGAATCACAGGGTGTGCTTGCAGCCTGTGGTGTTAGCAGCGGGTCCCTGGAGGGGCGGGAAGTGTGCATCTCCCATGGGCTCCTCTTCTCCACTTCCTGGCCACCGTGATGTGGGTGCTTTTCTTGCCAGGCCCCTCCACTGCCCTGTTCCTGCCTCAGTCCTGCTAGCCACAGAATGCACCACACACAGCACCTGGGACAGGAGCTTGGGATCCTGCTAATGGGGGACCGTGCTTCCCCCGTCCCGGGGCCCTGGGTCTGCAGCCTTCTCTGTGTTTGTTTGTTTTACTTTTCATTCTGGATCATCCCAGCACTGTTTCCGGTGGGCCAGTGAGTGGGCCACCCCCCGCCCCGAGTTTCCATTGAGGACCCTGAACCCTCTGTCCCTCATGCGCCATGCAGTCAGGGAGGGCAGGTTCTAGCTCTCTGCTTTCTCTTCTTGATCTCTTGCTCTTATGATACAGTTTTGACAGTTGTATGTTTTGATTTATTTGCAGGAAAAAAAAACACTTTTTCAAAATGTTCCCAGCTGCCTTCTCACTAATCTCTTGTGGGCAGTATTATTGCTTTCCCCTCCAGTGAATTTAAGAATTCAATAATTAAGTTCCAAACAAATCCCACTAGAAATTTACTTCAGATTTCATTAAATCCATAAGTTAATTTCATAAGAAGTAATGTATAATTTTTCTTACACATGAATTTTTCCTATGTGTTAAAATGTTTATTGTATTTTTAGTGTCTTTTTAAGTTTATCCCATGGTTCTGTGTGTTCTTAAAAATCTCACAGTGGTAGATTTTGCCCATCATTGTAAATTGTCCTTTTAGTCATTCTCTCATGGATTATATTCATATATAATATAGATATTATATAATATATAATATAATATAAAAATGTTTATCTCCTATGAAGTTACTTCCCAAAAGTAGATTGGGAGATGTGTGTTTAAAATTGGTTCTCCACAGCTCTGTAAGAATGTAATTGCATTATTCTACAAAATGATAATTTTGCCACTTTACGACAATCAGCTCTCTTCTACTGCACTGCTCAGAGTTTTCCAAACTACTACACTGAATTATGATTATGCCAGTGGCCTCTGATTGGCTTGCTTTGTCATAGCTTCTAGAAGGAACTGTCTTCAGTGTTTCATGGCTCAGGATAATGTGGATAGTTTGGTTAAGACATAAAGTCTCACTGTTTCAATTTTTTTTTCTTTCTTTGCTTCCTAACTTTCAGAAAAAAACAGATTTGGAGAATTATAGAATATACTTTGTTACTGACTATCTTTTCTTCCTCTATCAAAATTGTTTTTCCTATTTTCTTCTTAAGTATATGAAATGTTGCACTAATAGCTCGCTTTATGGCAAATGATTTTTGCATTTCTTGGGTAAGTCTTGCTTGGGCACTGTGAATAATTCTTTCAATTTTGCTGTTGGATTTGGTCTAGTAATGTATTACTCAGGATTATTTATTTATTTATTTATTTATTTATTTATTTATTTATTTATTTATTTATTTTGAGACAGGGTCTCGCTTTGTAGTTCAGGCTGGCCCTGAGCTCACTATGTAGCCCAGGCAAGCCTGGAACTCAGCAATCCTCCTGTCTCTGCCTCCCAAGTGCTGGGATTACAGGCGTGAGCCACCTTGCCCAGTTTACTCAGGATTTTTGCATCTCTTCCCAATTTTACTACAAATTTTTCTTTCCACTTTACATTTTACAGTCAGGATTTTTTTTGGCTTTACAAAATTTAGTATGCATTTATATTTTTTCATGCCTAAAACAATTTCAATAACAGATATTTGGGATCCTAAAATTTTGGAAAAATAAATTTAAAAATTGTCTAGTCAGGAGTTTTTGCAAAGTAATTTTGTAATGAATTCTTCAGAGTCTCTTCTAGTAAATTACCTATTCAGGATTTCCTCTTGCCTGTGAAGCATTTTAAATGTCCATTTTCCCAGAGTTTTTCCAGTTCCCTGAGATTCTGATATCTGAGTGTGGGTGGTTGTATATACTGTTTAGTATTTTCTCATCTTTATCAATCACAAAATTTCTTTCCCCAGCAATGTTTTGTTTTGTGTCAAAAATTTACATTTGATTGAGAACAGCTTTTTACATCACGAAGGCCAAGAAATGTGCTTCCCAGGCAAAATACTGAATCTCTGTATGGATAATTTCAAATGTTAAAACTGAAGTAAACCTTCCATTCCAGTGGAACAGTGCCGTGAAGCCAGAATCACCATTTGTGAGTAGCCCATCCTCCCCACTAGCCAGGGCCTGACCCTTGAACCGCACAGAGTCCCTGCTGTACCTGTTTATGACACATGTGCTGTTCTCCCAGCACAACACTGTCTAGTCTGTTTTTGCTCATATTTTAACACCTCATGAGCTGCCTCATGTGATGCCCTTTTTCTGTTCAGCATCGAGTTCAGGGTCCACTGTGGTTTGTGTGTGTGAGACGTTTCTTCTTCCCCATCACAAATCCCTTCCATGGATGGTGTAGAACTAGTCTCCTCTCCTGCCCTGAAGCACATTGGTGTTTCTTCTGTTGTATGCAGTGCTCCCGAAGCCTTCTCTGTACAACGGTGCTTCCTTCAGTCAGTGTTCTTGCCTGTGTTTCTAATATCCATGTGCGTGACCTCTTCAGGTGTGCAGGAAGCTGGGCTGGGGTCCGATTGCAAGAAGTGCATGGGAGTCCCAAGACCCACCTCGCCTGTACACGTGATGTCATAGGCTCACTCACTTCTGCCACACCAATGCATTGGCACTACAGGCTGTGTTCATAAATGGTTCAAAAGTCATTCGCGTGTCCTGGTCCAGCCGTCTCATGCAATAAACCATTGTTACTTTCCATAACTTCTTAAATTTTTAATGCAAATATAGACAAATATGTTTCTTTTTATTTCCTCTCTCATATGCAAATAGTGGCATGTTATATACATTGTTCTCTGCTTTTTCACATAACCATATAACTTAGGGATCTTTTTAAATCAATATGTAAATAAGTATTTAGCTTTGTTCTCAATAGCTGAACATATTCTGTTGTTTGGTTCTCTATGTTCTGTTTAACACATCCACACTAATGGACATTACTATGTTTGTCTTTTTGCCATTGAAACAATTGCACCATAACTTGCCGTATGCAGAGGTCACTTCATGGCATCAAGATTGCTGGGTCAAATAGTATGAGGTATGAAAGATTTGCATATAAACTCTGAAGTCAACAACTCTATTTCTTTAAAAAATTATGTTGGTATTTCTTTTAGGATCATATTAAAGTTTTAAATGAATATAAGAAGAATTGAAATATTTATGATCTTGAGTTTAGCCCAAACCATAATAAATCTTTGTATTTTGAAAAATCTTTTTTAGCATACATTTGAATATTTTTGTCATTCTATTTTCATTGTGATTGTAAATGAGGGCTGCTCTTAATTGCGCATGTTGGAAAGTACAGAGTTCATTGTAGGAGTACGTGACAGACATACATTTATTATCTAGCAAGTCCTTCAAGATGCAGATGCCAAGGCACACATTAGACAGGCAAGAGATTTAATAGCAAAACACTTATGAGGAAGTCAGGGGTGGGGACTGGAGACACAGGTCTGACCCCCACGGGAAACAAGGTGGGGGTGTCCAAGACAGCACTGTGGTCGTGGGCCAAAGCTGG
>PVIC010032793.1:0-20494 GCA_004025085.1 Thryonomys swinderianus | reverse complement strand
GACCTGAGTTCGATCCCCGGTTACCACATATAATGCTGGGCGTGGTGGCTCACGCCTGTAATCCCAGCACTCGGGAGGCAGAGACGGGAGGATTGCTGAGTTCGCGGTGGCTTGCCTGGGCACCATAGTGAGCTCAGGGCCAGCCTGAACTACAAAGCAAGACTCTGTCTCCAAAAAGCAAAAAAAAAAAAAAAAAAAAGAGATTCTCCTCTCAACTATGGAAGAAGCAATTTTGCCTCCCTTTGCATGTTCAATATTTCTGATTCATACATGTGACTGTTCTTTGTACTCTCTTTTGAATGGCTCTAACATCTTACCAGTTCCTTTACTGATAATGAGTTAAAGAAAATCTTTCACGTGTATTCACTTTTAACCTGTATAAGACTTGCTATTTTACCTTTTCAAAAATCATTTTAAAAACAACAGCTTTGTGAGTTTTAATGTAGTTAATATTTAATATATTTTTTCCTATTTTTCAAAAAAATAATGTTTTCTGTATATTTTCTACTGAGAATGTGAAGTCAATGAAAATATGAAAGCAATACATTTGCAAATAGGAATGTGAAGAGAATCAGAGCAAGCTTAAGTCACCAAGGAAAGTGTAACAGGCCCTCTGCAACTCGCTCATGAAACACGATTGTGAGGACCAGCTACAGTCAGCAGCCTCAGCACTGGGCTTGCGCAACACAGAGAGGTCTAATTGCATTGTTGGTCATGCTGCTTAAGGTGCAAATAAGACTAGACTTCATTTTCCTTTGCATAAAGGAGGTTAATAATAATCTTGACCATCATTCTTTTTTTTGAGACAGGGTCTCGCTTTGTACTTCAGGCTGGCTCTGAGCTCACTATGTAGCCCAGGCAAGCCTCGAACTCAGAAATCCTCCTGCCTCTGCCTCCCGAGTGCTGGGATTACAGGCGTGAGCCACCACGCCCGGCATTGTGGTATGCGGTATTGATTGTTGGTGGGTGTGAGTCTCCACGCCCAGCATTGTATGTGGTTACCGGGGATTGAACTCAGGACCTTGCGCTTGCAAGGCAGGCGCCGGAACCACTGAGCTAACCATCCGGCCCTTGACCATCATTCTTGCATTTACAAATCATGATGATTTTCTTTCTAAAACTAATTTTATTGGTCTAATTATGACTATTTTGAAGGAAAGACACTAGAAATATTTTATCCAGAAAGGCAAAAAAAAAAAAAAAAAAAAAAAGAGAAGTTTTAGGCAAGAAAAAATAGGAAAAGTAGACTACAACAGCCAAGACAAACGGGAATGTTCTTGCCTGTCTACACAGCAAGTTTAGCAGAAGAAACAAATACATAAAGAAGTAAACGCAAAAGATGGAGGACAACATAGTAGTTTCCTGTTGTCATCATAGTAAATTAAGCAAACTTGAAAATGTAAGACAAAATTTATTATTCCTAATTTGATAGATCAGTAGTAGTATTACCATGGATCTCATTGGGCAAAAAATCAAGGGGTCAGAAGAGCTACTTTCCTTACTGAAACCTGGGCAAAAATTTCTTCTAAGCTGCTTAAGGTTGTTGGCAGTATTGTTGAGGTGACTGTTGCAGCAATAATTTGTTTCTTCCTGGGTATAGTGTGGTTGTTCTCAGTTCCCAAAGGCCACCTGCATTTTCTGTTCGTCTCCATCATCATTAAAGCACAAATGGCAGGTGAGGTCCTTCCCACAACTGAATCTTTCTGACCTTTCCTTTTCTTCATTTCTTCTACTTCACTCTTTGAGCCT
Source organism: Thryonomys swinderianus (assembly GCA_004025085.1). Lineage (NCBI taxonomy): Eukaryota > Metazoa > Chordata > Mammalia > Rodentia > Thryonomyidae > Thryonomys > Thryonomys swinderianus. The sequence continues at coordinate 18,745 of PVIC010032793.1, read as the reverse complement.
CTTCTTTGACTTTAGGATCTGATTACCTTGGTCCAAACTACCTTAAGGTAAACTGATTGGAATCTTACTTGAATCCCTTCAAGGCGAGCACCCAGATTAGCATTTGAGTGAAGCTGGCATGCAGAGTCTTGAGAGAAGGGACGTCTTTAGAATGATGACTGTCATCGACTGTGTCTATAGTGTGCTGCATTGAGGGACACTCAGAACACCTGGATGTCTAACGGTGAGAGCACTGAAGCAACTATAGCCGCTCATGTCACTTTTAGCCATCTTGGGGACGACAGCAGTGATTGCCTTCATTGTGAGAATTCCATTCACAGGTGATGCTAAGTATTTTGAAACTTTTAGGGCTAAACATTCTTGGACAGTATTTAGGGGAAAAAATGAATGTTAGTCTTACTCTTTCTTATGCAGCCTCTTTGTCCTAAGATTCACTGGGGCAGGAGTCCTAGGGGATTGGATCAGGGAACCAAATGTAAGAAGGGTGTGTGTAGCATTCTTTGCTCTGAAAACAACTACAATATTCTAGACACAACCGCCTACATGTGAATATTTTTGTCCTTGAATAAGTCCCTTCCCAGGAGGCTTGTCGGGCTCTCCTCCCATTTTCCCTTCTAAGACCTATGGCCTCATGCAGAGATGCTGAAATTTCAGATAAGCATCGATCCAGTCTAAACTGAACGTCTTACTACACAATACTGCAAATATGTAGGCTAGAACCTCCATTTTCCTCTATTTTTGAGTGTAATTTATTTGAATGGTCCAGTTCAAGATCGGTGAGGATCCAAAGGCCTCCCCGCGATGTCCGCAGACTTTCCCCCCTTGTACATATTCACGTTCCTGTTTCCTCTCCTACTTTTGGAAACACATCTCTCCTAAGTGTGGACATTTATTGGAAAACCAGCCTTTAAACTTGGCATGATGACGGATGCCTGAGGCAGAAGAATGGCAAGTTTGGGCCCAGTCTGTAGAACTTAGCTTCTTTGTGAGATCCTGTCCCTAAAAATAAAAATAAAAGGGCTAGGGACACAGCTCAGTGTAAAGGCTATAGATTCAATCCCCAGTACAAGGACAAAAATCACAGCTGATCAAAGAACCCCACAGCTTTCTGGCAGTGTATTAACAATACAACAGCAATGGCTCGACGAACGGAATGGATTTATTTTTCCTGACCTGGTCCCGAATGTCATCATTGCCTTGAGCTCTTTTGACCTTTCTGTATCTTCATGCTCGGTGTGCTGCTTTCCTCCTCCTCCTTACAAAATGGCCACTTTGTCTTCAATCTCTGTCTGTGGGGGTACTAGGGATTGAACTCAGGACCATGGCTTGCCAGACAGGTGCTGTGCCGTGGAGCTAAGACCCTGGCAGCCTTCAGTCTTTTGGTAAGAGAAATACAAAGGAGGAGTTGAGCGGGCACCTGCATTAGGAATCCTCGCTCAGATGGCATCTCACTGCTGAAAACTGTGTACCTGGGTGCGTTTTCACCCTGAATCAAAAACGACGTCCTCTTGCTAACGATGAACAATGGATGTTGGTCAGGCACTAGTAAGAGCTGCTACGATGCTTTTAATCAACTTTAAGCAGACTGTCATTTGTCAGTTTCCGCCAAACATCACTCCACACCAAACATCTCAAGAGTTTAGTAATTTTCCTAAAGAGGTGAGGTGAAGTAAAAACTGAGTATTTTCTCAAACGCCTCGCTGCTCTGCTTGCTCTCCCTCTCCCTCCCGGGCTGTGGTTTGCGCAGTTTCCGTGTGTCCTTCCAGGAGCCTGGCGTTGGGAGCTCGATCCCCGGGTGGAGGTGTGGCGAGGTGAGACGCACTTTCCAGAGGCGAGACCTCCTGGGAAGTAATGAGGTTACTGAGGGCACGAGCTGGCGCATCCTCCGGGGACCCTGCTCGGCTTGGTCAAGGAAGTTGTTATCGGAGAACATGGTTGGCCTTTGTTCGCCCCTCTATGCTGTCCGATCAAGCCCGAGTCTCTCTCTGTCTCTCTCTGGGCCTCTCTCTTTCCTTCTCTCATGTATTCTTTCCATGATACGTCTGCTCTGGGATCCTCACTAAGACTGAGCTGCAGCAGGCATGATGCCTTTGAACCTTCAAAACTGTGAGCTGAATTAAAACTCCTTTCTTTATCAAACACCTAGCGTTTCAGATATTTGATTATACTTACCAGAAAAATGGACTGATACATTCTCAAGTTATATGAGCAAAGTAATCGTCATATAGAATTTCTAAGATGAAGGCCCGTGTTACGCATGAATGTGTCAATTTCTCATTGTTATATACATGGTGTTTTGATATAGAATAGAATTTAACAAGAAATAAATATTCATGCTGTACACGTGCATTGTCCAAAGAATAATATGTTGTACATTTATATGTTTCAATCTCCAGAAAGTCAATATCATAGTTCACACGGAGAAAAACTGTTGTCATGCTGTGAGGGAGAGTGTTTTGAAACTATTCTCCTCTCCTGTCCTAAATATATTGTTAAAATTCCTTAGGTGTAAGGTGTTTGATGGAAGAAAGTCTGAGACTGTTACATTAGTAGTTAAAAGGCTGGATCTTTTTTTTTTTTTGGCTACAGCACTAAGACTAGTCTCTGTAAGAAGCTAGAGGAGCCGGGTCGGCTTTGAACCTCATGTTCATCTTCAGTAAAATGGAGTAGATCAGAATACCCTATGTTCTGGAAGTAATGAGGCATTTCTTTTTTTTTTTTTTTTTTTTTTTTTTAAACACCAAAGAGGCATATGAACAAAGAAAAGCGAGGATGGGAGGACAGAGAAAGGAAGAGGAGGCACTGGGAAGGAAGAAAACAATGAATGCCAGCTGGAGGTCTGTGAGGTGACCTGTGCGCTCAGCTCTGATGCAGGTGGACCAAAGGGAACGGGCACCTCCTTCGCCCCCTCCCGGAGAGGAGACCTTCCTGTGCTGTTGGCCAGTTCCCTCAGGGGCCTGGACACCCTGCCGCTGCTGTGCCTGATTTACGCTGTTCCCTCAGCGGAAGACACTCGTCCCTTAGGAGCCTCCCTCGCTCCCCCACTGCGCTGATTATCCTGCGGCCCTTCCGCGGCAGCACAGGAAGAGCCATCTCCATAGGGAAGCTTTCAACCCTTTGCTGGCCCCTACATTCATGCCCATTGTGAATCATGGGCTTCTCCTATGTGGCCTTGGAGCGCCCTATGTTTTCTCCTATCATTTTTGTCTAATGATTAATTCACCTGGTAAACATGAGGTCAGGGAGTTTACCGAGCGGATACTCAATGGAAGAAAGCACCAGAGGCAACGGGTCAAACAGATGTGAGATAGCGTTGTTTTCAGGGACCGAGTGATCCGTGAGGAAAAAGAAAGAGGAAGATAAATGCCGTGTGAGCCACATAAACACAACGCCGCAGAACCAAGAAGAGCGACACCCACCTACAACGAAAGGAACCTGAGCAGGTTTCAAAGACTCGTCCCCAGGCTGAGAGCTGAAGAACAGAATGGCAGAGCCCAAGAGCAAGCGCTCGCAGGCGTGGCAAACAGAAGGCGCAGCGCACGCAGCCTAGGCTGAGCGATGCACGTCACTAGAGCTGCGTGGAGCCTCCGGCTGAGGGAGGGCCTTCCCGGAGAGGCGAGCAAGGACGTTCCAGAAGGATTACGGACACCAAGGGCCAGTTTATCATAAAAACTCCAGAAGCCGTGGAGAGGTCTTAACTAAGGATGCAGAACGAGCATTCCCACAGCCCCACATGGATGCTACAAAAATATAGTAAAGATTCTTTAATTTTGGTTCTCATTAGGTGGTATCGAATCATACTTGCCTCCTTCTTTGTCTCGCTCTCTAGACCATAATGTCTTTGGAGACAGGAAAATGCGTCATTGGCAACTGTACCCAGTAAAGCTTTAATCAGTACTATAGGTGCCACAGATATAGATTTTTAGGGACTTAAATCTTGAAAATAAAATATCTTTACAAAGCAGTGAATAACAACTGTGAATGAGTTACAGAAGAGACCGATGCAATTTGTTAAAATGGATTTTACCCCTAAACCTCATTACAAATATTAATATGTGCACAGGATTTAATCAGTAAATTGTAAAATGTTTTAGTAAACTGTCATGATAATAAGATGGTTTTTGCTTTAGGAAAAAAGCATTCTTGGCTAGGTTAGATGAACTTTTTGGTAACTTAGATGCATAGTTGAGCTTTTTGTGCCTATCTTTTCTGAAACGCTTTGATTTGTAAATTTAAAGTAGCAAGATGGTCTATTCCAAACTGCTTCTAGGATGGTTTCTAGAATGCCTATTTTAAATTTTAGCCGTAGTTCAGGAAAGGTAAATAAATGCATAAGTAGTTAAGTAGAAAATTACTATTATCTCTCTTAACTAACCATGTCAATGAAAGCCTAGTCCTTCAAGCCTGTGAATCCCTAAGATAAGCCATGTGGTTGATATTATAAGATATTAAACCACAGGCCTCATTCTTAAGCAATAGACAGTTCAAGGTACTGTTTTTTGCAAACTCACGCCTATAAAATACAACAAACTTCCTATATGGTTTTACTCTTTATTACAAGGACCTTCAAATGCTTTATGGATAGATTAATCCTCATAACCTCTATTTGAGAGACAGCAAGAATTGTCTTCATTTTATAGAATGAAAAATGTTGTCATCTAAAAATCTTGGCTTGTATCCAGTTAGCAGACCTGGAATGTGAAGGAGAAGGAAAAAAAATCACCTTAGATTTGTTGCTTCTTGGTTACAGCTTTAGTCACTAAAGTTTGGCAGACACCTAGACGGTAAATTATACACTAATTTCATCTGGAAATATATTCTCAACAGATGCTTTCCTATTGGTAGAATGTGAAAGCGCCTAGGGTAGAAGCATTTTTTCCTTGGATTTCCCCTAGTTGAATTTGAAAGTTGATAAAAATAACTCTGCTGATTGATGGGGGGGTTGCTGAAAATTTATTGAAAGTTTCAGGGCTATGACAGCCGATTGTTAAACCAAGCTCAGGGTACAATGTGGTCACACAGGTTGTACACCTGGTTAGAATGTAGTGGGTTTTTTTTACACCGAGTGCCTGATACAAATCTTTCACAAGCAAAGTTAAAGGAACACATCACATAAAAAAAACTATTTTGAAAGTTCTGAATGCTTCAAACTAATTTATTATTTTTAAAAAATTCATACAAACTAAAATGTACATGCAATATACATTAACAAAAAACTACGAATATTATATATTTGGTGTAAAGTTAAATGTGTGATGTAAAAATAATTACACCAAACACCCACATACCCACAATTTAGCCTAAGAAATACATTTCAAATAACTCTAGAGTCCTCTTTCTTTCATCCTCAGGGGTAACGAGTGCATGATGTGTTTTTAATTTTCTTAATTTCTTCATGGTCTTATCACACGTGAACCAATTTCCTAAACAAAACACTGTTTTGTCTGTTTTGAACTCTGTATAAGTGGGGTAATACTATATGTTTTCTTCTTTGATTTGCTTAAGACTTCAGCAAATCAAAGAATTAACCCAGTAGTTAATTCTAATATTTCTGTACCACAATTTATTTTTCTATTTCTGTGTCTAGTGATATTTAATTTTCTTTCTTTTCTCTTTCCTCTGTTCTACTCTACCCCTCAAGAATAATGCGGCTAGAGGTATCCGACAGGCCATTCCTGGCTGAGGGTGAAAAGCCCAACTCCAGCTACGTGTATAGAAGCAGACGATCTGGAAGGTGATCTTCATGAGGGTGAAGAGCCGAATTCTCTGACTAAAACAAAGGCGAGAATCCCAGAGAGGGCTGTGTGCGATGAACCCAAACTGTGGCACCTGCTCCAAAACCCACGTGCGTGCCCTAACCCCCAGGGGCCTTGTGTGTGGACCCAGCTGGGCCTGAGACCATCGGAGCGGGGAGGGACTGGATCCGACCAGGCCAGTGTTCCTCTAGGAAGGGACTTCAGGGTCGTCTGCTCTGTCGTTCACTCCCTGTCACGCGAGGCCGCGCTCGCAGCGAGAGTGTGGCCATCTGCAAACCGGAAGAGGCTGCTTCAGAAACCGAATCTGCAAGTGCTTCGGTCCGGAACTTTTTGCCTCCAGAAAGGTGACCAAATGATTTTGTGTTGTTTAAACTACGCACTAGGCAGGCTTAGCCGAAGATAGCATTTTCCATTGCAACAGGCAGATATGTAGTGAATATTTCTGAATTTGTATTACCTTGCTTTGACCGTGAGAAGCGGGTCACCTTCCTCACCCAAAAGGAAGGCTTCTTCCCCGTGCCTCTGTGTCCGGCTCCCGGGCCCCTGCCGCAGCTCAGTGGGTCGGTCCAGGGCTCTGTCCTGCACAGCCGAGGCCACTGCTTCCCTAAGAGACATAGAATCAGACCCGCTGGGCTCGTCACCTCGATGCCCACACCACCTCTGATCACAGTGTGCCTTCCTGCCACTTGTGTGCTGCTTAAAGCCACCGGTTAGACCCTGCAGTGGGGCAGCCTCTGCATGACGCTCAGGACCTCTCTTTCTGGCTCCTTGTTTCCTGGCGTTGTAAGCTTCTCACCAGCCTTTGTTTGTTAATCTTCTCTTTTCCGGATCTGTAGGGAGTCGAGCGTTGGCTACTTTGTGTGTTTTGTTGTGCTGACTCCGCATCTCATCTGCCCAATACCCTTGAATCTAACTTTTGTTCCCAACCCTAAGCGCGGCGGCCTTGGCACGAACCTTAGACACAGATCAGAAGACAGCCACAGTGGTGTCCGCCAGCGTAATCAAGTTTCCTGTGAGAGGCAAAGCTGGTTGTGGGTTGGATACTTAAGCATCAAACCATCTGCTAAGATACAGAATTACATGGTGAAAAGCACACTATAGAGATCATAATGAAATTCTCTGTGGCTACATCCAAACTAGAGTTTATAGCCATGATGGGGGGATAGTGAAGAGAGAGAAGGAGGGAGAAAAGGGGTAGGTAGAGAGCAAAGGAGAAAGAGAAAGAAGGTGGAAATGTAGCTCAGTAGTAGTACACTTGGCTGGCATGTAGGAGACCTTGGGCACCTGGGCTCAGTCCCTGGTACTGCAAAATAAAATAAATAGATAAAATCATTTGTCGGGGATTTAGCTCAAGTGGTACCATGCTTACCTTGGAAGCACAAGGGCCTGTGTTTGATCCCCGGTACTGCAAAACATAAGATAAAATAATTCATAAAGCAACAGACTTTCTTATTGTCTACGCATGACAGGGGAGGCTTTTGGAAAACTAAACTTTGTATTTAGCTATTTAGTTTTATCACTGTTTTTTGTTCATGAGGATTACAGTTAATCTAATACCCTTCATTTCAACTCAAGGAATCCTTTATATTCTTTGTAGAGTTGGTGTGCTAGAAACCATTTCTTTTAGCTGTTGCTTATCTGATAATACCTTAATTTATCTTTTGGATTTTGAATGTTTTGCTGGATATAAAATTCTTACTTAACAGCTTTTATTTTTCAACACATTCCACACACAATACCACCTCACTGCTGTCTAGTTTCATTTCTGTTGCAAAGATCAGATTTTTAAAAATTTATTCTTTAGGACAACGTAGCACAGTGGTCACAATGAAATAGCCTGAATTCAAATTCTTTCTCTACCATAACTGATTATATAGCCTAAAGCAAGTGACCGCCTTTAAGCTTAAATTTCATCTCCTGTAACATTAGAAAGGATTTCTGTAAGCATGAAATAAGATTGATAGAAAATAATTGGCATAATTCTAGACATATAGAAATCATTTTAATAAATTATATCAATAAATGGCAATTGAAGAACACTATAAATCAAGTTCCTCAATGTACAGAGACAACAAAGCCTTAAATAAAATACAAATTCATATGATTAATAATAAGTAAAAGGATTTCTTATGCCCAAGTAAATTTTTCCAGAGCTGAACAATGCTTCAGCGTCTGGGATTCTCATAACAGAATGCATTTCTGTGTCTCTGATCTTCCTCTGCACTTGACACGATGTTGATAGTGGGCCAGATCACATCTTTGAAACTACTCTCCCCGTTGTTTTACTCGTCTGTAAGCTTTTTCCCCAGTGGGATTGGATCATCTAAAGAATCAAATGTGTATCTTGAGTTCAACTCCTACCTCCACTTTATTACCAACATTTATTTTAAATGTTTCTTTTTATATTACCTTATGCTAAATTTTGATTAGAAATAATCTCTTTTCAAATATCTTCTGTTTTTCTGCTTTTTATTTGCCTTCAAATTGTTCCACCCACCCCTCAAACTGTGACGCTTTGGTCTAGATTTTTTAAATTTACCCACAGTTAAAGAACAATTATATCTTTCAGTTATGTATCTTTTTAGTTTATATATATCTTTTCAGTTTCAATTATATCTTTGCAGCATTTTGGTTGTTTTATCATCTTAATGCTGCTATTATATAAAAAACATTTAGTATTCTCGAGTGATTACTAAATAAATATTTGGTAATTTTAAAACCATTTTTGGGCCGGAGGATTAGCTCAGTGGTTCCAGCGCCTGCCTCACAAGCGCAAGGTCCTGAGTTCGATCCCCGGAAACCACACACAATGCTGGGCGTGGTTGGCTCATGCCTGTAATCCCAGCACTCGGGAGGCAGAGACAGGAGGATTGCTGAGTTCGAGGCTTGCCTGGGCTACATAGTGAGCTCAGAGCCGGCCCAAACTACAAAGTGAGACCCTGTCTCAAAAAATTTTTTTTAAAATAAATTATATATATATATATATATATATATATATATATATATATACACACACACACACACACACACACACACACACACACACACATACATTTATTTATTTATTTATTTATTTACTTACTTACTTATCAGTACTGAGGATTGAACTTGGGCCCTTGTGCATCCAAAGTTGGCGCGGTACCACTTGAGCTAAATCCCCAGTCCTTATAAATTACATTTAAAAAAATTTATTCTTAGCCAAACAACCTTTCCTATTATAAAGAAACTATTTTGTCTTGTTTTAGGACATTTTATATGCTCTGGTCCAATGCATGTACTTAAAGCTCTGTTCTATTGTAAATTTTAAATTATATGCTCTTTTACATTACGTGTTTATCAGTTAGCATATTGGTCTATTTCTCTACCTAAAAGTGGGCTAAAATGAATGTTTAATTATTAGTTTATAGATTTCAATGTGGAAGAATGAAGTGGAGTGTGTGAGGATACTATTCTCTGTACCTTATGATACTACAAATATGAACCAGCAATTGAGGGAGGGCAAACTCGGTTGGGGAAATCTGTTGTTGGGCTCCTGAGAGCTTTCTAGTTTGGCCAGTGTAATCAAGGCACAGAGAGAGGATACTGATAAAGACTCTCAGTATCCACCCAACATGCTTCTCTTCTTGCTCTTTTTGTTCGTATTATTTGGGATTGGAAAAGAAAGTCAGTGAGAAAACATTGACTATCTCCTTTTAGGACAACAAAACTAATTGCTTTTGTGGCCACTTGGTAGCAGAGTCTTGTATATAACCCGACAACATGAAGAGTAGCAAAAATTGTTCTTTTGTTAGCAAAGGATAGAGGTAAAATAGTGATAATAATTGAAGATAAATGTAATTAGTGCCCCCTGTTCATTTACTTTAGCTTCCTTTACAATTTGCTGCTTTACAATGAAACCAGTGAAATCTGTTTATGTGATATTATAAATAATTATTTAATGCAGGCATATGTGATTTTGGATTGCTTCTGGATACCTTATATTGCAGAAATGCAGATGTTGGCATATGAAGATTTTAGAAGAGCCCTTTATCTTTCTTCTTCTTTTATTAGTGCAGAGAACTATACAGATTAATGTGTTCTATTTTGGAAAATTTGCATTTGCACGTAACATATTATTAGCCATTTTTTCCATCACCCCTCACCCCACTTTTCACCTCATTTCCCATATTTACGTGTTTTTAGGAGAGATTCAACTGTGTAATGTATTTTAGTCACGTTCACAGTCCCTGTCATCCACCCTCACGCCCCTTTATCTTGTGGCAATATATTTAAAACAACGGCTGGGAACTAAAAATGAAGTAGGCAGCTTTTGAATATCGAACCAGCGGACCTTCGAGGAAGTCCGTCTCCCACGTGGTTAGAAGCCTGATAGTCCAGCCTTCGACACTCACCGGTGCTGGCGGAGACGAACCCTGAATAACACAGATTCCCAGTGAAACTAGTGGAGCCGACTGCCTGGCTCCTTGCTGCTCTTCATGTTGTCAGGGTATATACAAGACTCTTGCTTCTTGCGCGGGGGCGGGTCCTGGTGTTACGTGATTATATAGTTTCATGAAATCTGCAAAATTAAGGCATTTTTATTGCACTCTGCTCTCGTGTCCCACTTTTCTTTGTCATGGCCATCACTCTCAGGTGCGAGGCAGGCTAGAGCAGGCAGAGCACGGTGGGAGTCCCGCCGAAGAGAAGCGGGGGGTTGTGCACGTGGACTTGGGGTGCACTGGACACATTTTTCGGTTCGCCATCACCTCGTGTGCAGTCCACTTGCTGCTTGCTCTCCCACAGTAATAATTAATCCCAGGTATATTCCAGATGATCGCTTCCTGGTGACACAGCAGGCGTCGTCAAATGAAGATCTGGGGCCAGACATTGTAAAACGTGGCACTTTCCACTCACTAGACCTGGTTAGAAAGGAAGAAGCAATGAGTATTAAAGTACAGTGGTACCTTCATTTATGAACTTATTTGCTTTAAGATGGCGAAGGACGGCTGCGTTTGTGTTTGTGTGGGGGAAGATGGCCGTGGCCACGCTTGTCACCCGACGCACAGTTTGTGAATGGAAAGTGAAGTTCTGCTGAACGCTTTTGTTTGTGAACCCAGTTGTTGGCCTACAGAAGCGCTTGTGAATCGAGGCACTGTGTTACTGTCTAGGGGTCCTTTTCCAAGCTACAGAAAACACTTCCATTTGTCCGACATGTCAAACTGTAAGCAGAGAATGTGTGTTTACAGCATTGAGGAGCAATGAAAATTCAGCCACATCCAGAATGGTTATAATGCATCATCAGGAATGATAAATATGCATAATTTTTTTTTTTTGGCTTTTTGGAGACAGGGTCTCGCTTTGTAGTTCAGGCTGGCCCTGAGTTCACTATGGTGCCCAGGCAAGCCGCCGCGAACTCAGCAATCCTCCCGTCTCTGCCTCCCGAGTGCTGGGATTACAGGCGTGAGCCACCACGCCCAGCATTATATGTGGTTACCGGGGATTGAACTCAGGTCCTTGCGCTTGCAAGGCAGGCGCTGGAACCACTGAGCTAACCCTCCGGCCCAATATGCATAATTTTTTCCTCTTGGTGCAAATTATGTGATGGAGAATTGGTTTTGTGGAACACAAACATATGAACACACAAAAAAGTCCTAATGCTTGTAGGAAGTAACATGTTTTGTGCATGATAAACTCAAAAAGAAAATGATTAGCCTTTCTAGATAAAAATAATTTTGTACTGCCTTTCTATTCATTACCTTTAGATGAGAACACTGTTGTATTCTGATGGAAACTGTAGGAAATATAAAAATGTAATAGTAATATGTCACATATTTTAAAAATACCACTTTTGTGTATTTTTCTCATTCTAAAAAATAGATGATCTTTGGAGAAATTACTTTTGTTTTCTTTTCCTTAAAAGTGTACCCTAGCCGGACGTGGTGGCTCAAGCCTGTAATCCCAGCACTCGGGAGGCAGAGGCATGAGGATTGCTGAGTTCGAGGCTTGCATGGGCTACATAGTGAGCTCAGAGCCAGCCTGAAGTACAAAGTGAGACCCTGTCTCAAAAAAAAAAAAAAGTGTACCCTAAATTATACACTTTAGCCCAAAATCTCTATATTTGCTCATCCCCACTATGTAATGATACTTAAATTTCTAGCTCAAAATTGCCAGTGAGATGATCAAACATCTTTTTAAGTAACCTCTGTAATTTGAAAAATCAGCCTGGACATGAAGGTCTTTAATTAATTCAGCTAAAAATCAGGCTATACACACATTAATGAGAACAGTAGAAAGAATAAGAAGTTCCTGTATGCTATAGAAATCATTCTTCCTTCTTTTCTCTCCTAGTGCTGTGAATCGAGCCCGGAACCTTGCACATGCTAGACTAGGGCTCTGCCACTGAGCTACACTCTCAGCCTAATGCTAATTTCTTTAACTTTTCTGTATTATATTTCAACACCATAACTGTCCAATAGAGATTCCTATGATGTAAATACGATAGCCACTACCATAGGTAACTCCTGAGTGATGGAGATGAGGCTTCTAAGACTACTAAATGAAATATAAATCTTAATTGATTTATAATTACAGAACCAAAGATAGATAGTAGCTCCCATATTAGGTAACAGTTTACACTTTTAATCAACTTTAGCCTTAATACTTCTTGTCTTATTGACATCTCTCTCTGTCACTGACTACAGAAATGTATGTATGCAATAACATTCCAACTCATAACTAACATAATATATGTTATTTACAAGGTTTGTGTTTCATTTTCAATGCCTTCTCAAGCTAGATGTTCTTGTATGTGGCATATAAAATATTGTGGACATCTTTATGAGTAAGATCATATTTAGTTTATTTATAGTTGGCAGATGCTGGAAAACTTAAGGAAGCATGTAGAAATTCCTTTCTGAAATATGCTTTTCAATGCAGTAAAACCAGTGAATTGAGAATACTATACTCGGGTAAATGCTACAGAACCTGATGACATTTGTATTGCTGAAAATTTATGCTTATTTGAAATGAACTTGACAAAAGTTTGATGTACTTAACAAATGGAGATTTCGTGTTACACGAGAACTCCACTGACAAGCCTTCACAAGCTACTTCGTGTGCTACACGGGTGTAGAGTGATAGGCAAGGCGGGTCCAGCCGTGACCTGCTCCTTGGAAGACGACCGTTTATACCCGAGAGCAGTTCCCAGGCTGCGACGGGAACCTGCTCATGACCATGGAGCTCAGAAGGGTACTTTCCCGCTTTCCCATCAGAGGAACGACTGGTTCCTATTCCCCACTCAGCACAAAAGAAAATCGATCTGAAAACCACAGAAGGGAAAAAAAACCCCACATATTTAAAACAAATATGACTGCCCAGACTTAGGATTCTTTGTAGAATAATTCCCAGATAACTACTGAAACAGCAAGAGCTGGAACCTTAAAAAAAAAAAACAGAACAGGGCCGGAGGGTTAGCTCAGTGGTTCCCGCACCTGCCTCGCAAGCGCAAGGTCCTGAGTTCGATCCCCGGTAACCACATACAGTGCTGGGCGTGGAGACTCACGCCCACCAGCAATCAATACCATATACCACAATGTTGGGCGTGGTGGCTCACGCCTGTAATCCCAGCACTCGGGAGGCAGAGACAGGAGGATTGCTGAGTTTGAGGCTTGCCTGGGCTACATAGTGAGCTCAGAGTCAGCCTGAACTACAAAGGGAGACCCTGTCTCAAAAAAACAAAAACAAAACAAAACAAAACAACAAAACCCCACAGAACAGTCAAGATCACTCCAGATATTGAATTCCAATGTACTGCAAAACTTGTACTGAAATTCAAGAGTAATTTCTAAACAATCACCCAAACTCTTGGACCATAAAAATGTACATAAGCCCGAAAAAATGAGTCAATACATTTTTTGTTGCTATTTTCTGCTTTCATGATACCCTTATGCTTTTTAATAATGTTTTCATGCTACTGTGTTGAAATCATACAGTTATTTTCCTTTCACATATAAGAGTCTGTGTACATATAAAGTTAGATACAGGAATAAATTTAGGGCACCCTCAAGATATTTTCATTTTAGTTAATTGTGCCCTCAGACAAGTAGGTGATTATACTTTTTTTTCAGTTTTTATTTATAATGAACCTTACTGCTTGGTAAGACAAATTCAGTTTACTGAAAAGAAATAATAATAAAAACACAAATCAATAAAAACTTTGTTGTAGGTAAAATTTTACTCAATCTTATATTTTGGTCTGTGGGTTCTTGGAGTGTGAACATTTGATAGTTTTTGTGATAGGATTCACAGTTTCTGTAGAAATATAATTGCTTTTATCAAAGTTATACATCCATAGAAGAAATTCTGCCATAACATATAACAGAATCTAGATAGACACAAAGTAAAATGTAATCCTACCTCATAGTATTTCAACATTTAACTCAAACTGTATCATTATCCTAAATATAAATCCTAAAATCATTAAGCTTAAAAGGAAACATAGAAGAAAGCCCTTGTGTTCCTGGCTTAGACAGTTTTCAAGTCTGATACCAAAGTATAATTAAAACAACGTGATAAATTGCACTTTATCAACATGGAGATTTTACTTTATGAAAGACATTATAAGAGAATGAAAATATAAAGCACAGACTAGAAGGAAAATATTTGACAATCATTCACCTGATAAAGACATCTACCAGCACATTTAATGGACTCTAAATTTAATAAAATACAGTAACAACAACAACAAAAATAATGATCAAGAAATTTAAACAGACAATTCATTGGAGATATGGAAAAACTATCCTAAAAGATACTCAATATCGTTTTTAATTTGAGGCATGGAAAAATAAATATTGAAAGAGATATCTTTGCATATCTTTTAAAATACTGAAAGTTAAAAGAAATCACCATGGAAGTGTTGGTACGACGTGGCTCAGCCATTTTGGAAAACCATGCAAGCAATTTCTTAAACAGTTAAATATATCCTATAAATTCTAGATAATCTGCAAAGGAAAGACTCAAACACTTGTATTTTAGTGTTCATAAATTTTATTTGTAATAGTCAACAACTGGAAATAACTTATGCGTTACTAACAGGTGAATGGGTAAGTAAATAGGGATTGCTTATAAAATGTTATTCAGCACAATATGGAAAAAATCCCAAAGTAAAAGGGCACATATTGTACTTATCTACTGGGGACAGTTTAAATGTTCCTGGAAACCTCTGTAGTAGGCTCCAGCCTTCTGCTAAGTGTATGACGCAAGCTTGAGAAAAAAAAAAACCCTAAAAGACAGAACTAAGGAGATAGAAGTGGGAAGTCTTCAGCGAAAGGCACTGGCCTGTCCCAGCCACTCATTAAACTGGCAACCAACTGAGGTAAAGGTGAGCGACACAAAAGGGCAGAACTACGTGACGAGGCGCATCGTCATGCGGTTTCTTTAGAAATAAATGTAAGCAAGACTTGCAAAGGACAAGACAAAGCACTCTCGAATTAGAGACAGGATGGAAAAAATGCATATGTGACTGTCATTGCCATGTTGTCCTTCTATAAGAAGGCTGTAATTGTAGGAATTTGGGTGTGAGTTACTCTGACCTCAGCACACAGGCTTTGACGAGACTCACTTCAATAAACAAGCCAGTTGTGGGGTTAACTGTTCACAGCCTGCACTGCTTACAGCCTGCTTTGGGAATAATTAATATTGCAGACCCCGTACCTAATCAAACCAGCTATTCCCTGTTTGGAGTATCTTCTAAGAGTTGAAAATATCACACCACAGTGATGTATATGTACTCATGTTTATAACAATGTAATTTATAACTGCTAAATCTTGAAACAGGCTGTATGCTGATCAACAGGTGAATGGAAAAATAACTTGTGGTATTTATAAGCATTAGAGTACTACTCTGTCATTAAGAATGATAAACTTGGGCCGGAGATCTAGCTCAGTGGTTCCAGCACCTTCCTGGCAAGTGCAAGGTCCTGAGTTTGACCCCGGTAACCACATACAATGCTGGGCATAGTGACTCACGCCCATCAGCCATCAATACCACATACCACAGTGCCGGGCGTGGTGGCTCACGCCTGTAATCCCAGCACTCGGGAGGCAGAAGCAGGAGGATTGCTGAGTTCCAGGCTTGCCCGGGCTCCATAGTGAGCTCAGGGCCAGCCTGAACTACAAAGCAAGACCCTGTCTCAAAAAAAAAAAAAAAAAAAAAAAGAATGATAAACTTGAAGCATTTGTAGAAAAACTGCATCTTCAGACTATAACGTTAAGCACAATAAGTCAGACACAGATGGAACATGGTTTGCTTTCTCTTGTATGAAAACGTTCATAAGAGAGAAGAGAGTCACAGAAATTATTGTCCATTAAGTATGTTTCTGCTGTCTGCTTCTGGTTTCACTCCAAGGTGGTGTGAGCTCGCTTTGCAGGATTTCCATTTTTAGTTCATTGGTGTTTGACTGAGGTCTATTTTGAATTAAAACAATAAATCCCCAGGGGAGAAAAAAAACTGAGATTAAGAGAAATGGCTTTTTAAAATTGGTACACTTTATTGGTACATAATATATACACAACACAATTGCATTCCACATTGAGAATTTTTACCAGTATATGACAACTTAATTCTCATTTTTCCCCTTCTCCTACCCAATCTACCACCCCCCACCCCTATACACAAAGCTGTTTCCTTTTTTTTTACTATCAATTTTTTCTTTCCTCATTATTTACCCCTAAACCAAAATGTTTTTTTACAAATTGACTTTATATCCACACATCTCGCTGAATGGTAGATTACTAATCATTTGATTCACTTGGTTTTGTTATGTCAGTATTCATATGACCTAAAAGCAAATGTTTTTTTTTCTTTCTTTTCAGTGTTTTAACTTATTGTTTATTTTTCTCATTTTATTTTGTTGATCAGAACTTTCAGAAAAATGTGGAATAGTACCTACAGTAACATGTATCTCAACTTTATTCCTGAATTTTTGATGTTATGCCTTCCAGTATCTTTCCTACGGAAAATTCTCTTAAAGGAGGTACCTGTTTTTATCTTGCAAAGTTCTGTGTTTTAAAAATACTAATAAGTGGGCCGGAGGGTTAGCTCAGTGGTTCCGGCGCCTGCCTCGCAAGCGTAAGGACCTGAGTTCGATCCCCGGTTACCATATACAATGCTGGGCGTGGTGGCTCACGCCTGTAATCCCAGCACTCGGGAGGCAGAGACAGGAGGATTGCTGAGTTCGTGGCGGCTTGCCTGGGCACCATAGTGAGCTCAGGGCCAGCCTGAACTACAGAGCAAGACCCTGTCTCCAAAAAGCAAAAAAAAAAAAAAAACTAATAAGTGCTACATTAAATTAAAAAAGGATTCTATAAACATTTTTCTTTGTAGACGTAAATTTATTAAACACAAATCTCTAGAAAATGTAATCAAATCTCTAGTGATGAAAAAACAAACCTCAGATTATTTGTTGCCTGGGGCTGAGGTCAGGTGAGACGTGTGAAGGAGAAAATTCATAAAAGTCCATTGGGAAATGGAAATGTGTGGGAATGTCACACACTTGTTAATCATCTTTCTGATGGTGATGTTTGCATAGAATAGTCTGTAAAAACTTTCAGTTGTATATATGAAACAAAGGCATTTATTTAATGTCAGCATTACCTTAATTTTTATTTTCATTTTAAAATAGTGCTCTAATAACTGAGACTATTCAAAACTAAATTTCTATACTCAAATCATTTTTACAGCCCTATAAAGGAGAGTATATGAGATACTAGCAAATACCAAATCAAGTACAAAAGAATACTTCACAGAAACAAATGGTCCATTTTCCAAAGCGTAGTAATAGAAACCAGCTAGAGAGAAAAACAAATCAGATGGTACTATCTCCATTTCAGAATCAGTCCTCATTTATTTGCTAAAGCAAAATCTTGTATATTCTTTTGGACTTACTCTCTGATCTTTCATTAAATTCTGTGACAGTTTTTTTCTATCACATCTTGGATGTAGTCTCACTGCATCTTATTTTCTATGAATCGCTCATCTCCTGATTTGCTAGCTCTTCCTGGATTTGTATTGGTGAATACTTTCTTAACAGTTTCTCTGCTTCTAGTCTTTTTTTTTTTCCTCCAGTCTACGTTCACATAATAAAAGGAAAGAAGCTCATGCTAAAAACAGAGAGCGTGAGCTTCAGTTGTAGGGCTATGGCCTTTGGCAGAGGAGGCTCTATGGCTGACCCTGGCTTGAAGGGAATCTTCAAGCTTCACATTATTTTCTTCCTTGGCTTTCCTGCCAACACCTTTTATTAATGAAACCCAAACTGGAATCCAGGGAGGCCAGGTGACTGTCTGCAAAATCAGCCTTCCTGAGCACAGGGCTCAGCGGGGAAGGGAGCGAGAATTTTGGAGAGACATAAAGAGTCAACACCAGAGTACTCTCCTAAAATGTAACCCTGGTCATTTTATTCCTGTTGGGCAATAAAGTTTTGTTTATTTGAAGGTAGGAAGTAGACTATCAGTCCTACCTTCAAAGCCAAAAGGCAATACTTTGTGTCCATTATTAACCTTTATTTGTAGAAAAGATTATTTGAGGGAGTAAACTAAAGATAGCTATGATTTATTAAGTGCCTACTATGTAACAGGGACTCTAAGTATTTTATGTCTCATCTTAATATCCCAGTTGTTCAGGGAAAGCTCTTATTATAAATATTACTTTCATTATTTCATCTATAAGGAAGCTTATCTTTCCAACAGTGTCACATTATACATGCACAGTCAATAAACTTACATGAATTTACTCATACTTGTAGGAAGGAAGATATGAAACAAAATGATAACTTGACTAATACAAATAATCACACCTGCCATTCTACTCCAAACACTGAGAAAGTAGAGTTTATTTATTTTGCATGCTGCACCAACTAATTTATGTTGATTCTAAATGGAAGAAATAAGATGAGAAAGCTATTAGAATTTATTAAGAGATAGTATATTGTTGTTCAAATAGTTCAACTTGG